>SJYX01018462.1:87025-102255 GCA_006410675.1 Oreotragus oreotragus
GAACAGAAGAGGTACCCTTAGCCTGAACCTGGAGAAACTGGGCATGAGAACTAAGCTGAGAACTCAGGTTTCCTGGAGGCTGTGCAGGCGGCTCCGTCTCTGTCTGTGCTGCAGATACAAGAAGCTTCTTGGCTATTTGCTACAGAAAATGAGAATGTTGGGAAATAGGAAAAGCAGCAAAAGAGAAGTCTTCCTCTGGAGTCTGAAAATCTCTAAGCATCCTTTGCTATTGACCTTCAACTTCTGATTTTTTTAATTGAAAGAATTTAATTTTACTCTCTAAAACTTTTTTTCCGGTTGTATAAATGATATATCCTCACTGTGGGACATTTGAAAAAATGTATACAGAAGACAGTTGTCTTTTCTCTGAGACTCATCTCCATGGGAATTAATCTTATAGTAAAAGAACACAATGTAGATTAACAGAGAAAATGATATGTTTCCATAAGTGGTGATGGGATAATTTGATGTCCATTTGGCAAGAGAAATGGAATCTTTTCTTTTGAAAGATCTCTATCTTTCACCATCATCATCATCATTATCAAAAAATTTCTGGGTGGCCTAAAGATCTAAATCTAAGCTACATATAGAAAGAAAAGATAAATACATGTAAGAAATTTATACATATACATATATATATATATACATGCACATATACATGAAATTTTTATGAAATATCCAGAATAGAAAAGTTTACAGAGATAGAAAGTAGATTATATATTAATAGTAGTTGACTTGGGCTGGAGGAATATGGGGAATTGGAAGTGGCAGCATTTCCTTTAGAAAATTCTTCTAAAATTGATTGTGGTAATGGATACATAATGAAGTGAATATATTATAAGCCGTTGAATCGTGTACCTTAAATAGGAGGAAGGACATGGCATCTTCAGAACGGTTTGAGTGAAGAGAGTTTTATAAAGGATGGTTTACGAAGGTATGAGCAGGGTTAAAGGAACCGCAAGGATGGCAGCACGCTGGAGACTTAACCAGAGGTCTTTACCACTGCTGGGCCTCAAGTGGGAGGAGGAAGGAAGTTTCCAGAGCCTTGTGAGAGCTAGAACCGAAGAAGAAATGCAGCGCAGCTGCTCCCGAACTGTGGGGAGGCAGAGACCAAGCCAGGGGAATTCAGACTCCAAGAGTTGTACCTCCCACGCTCCAAGCTCATGCTGTTGCCTCCCTTTGGCCAAAGGTAACTAAAAGCTGGAGGCCAGGCAGTCTGGTGATAAGGTTCTTAAAAAGGCAAAGAGCAGGATGAATGGATCAAGATGGGAGGGTTGAAACAAAATAACCAACACCTCCCGGGACCAGCAAGCACACTTAGAGGCTTTAAACAGTAAAGAAGCTCAATACACTGTGTGCAACGTGCATGTACAAGAATGGTGGTTGTACCATTGTGTGTGGAGACAGCTCAAATGCCTATCCATGGAGTGACCAGTGCTGTGTTCATTCACGCAAAGGAACAGTGCAACAATGAAGTGCTGAACTCCACACACGTGATGTGGAGCCAAAGGAATGAGAAAAGCATAATTCCATGTATATAAAGTGCAAAACTGACAAAAGTAATTTACATTACTTAGAAATACAAGCAGGATATATATAATGATCATAAAAGTCAGGATAGTGCTTATTTCTAGGTAGGAAAGAGGATTATTTATGGTGAATGCTGTGTGAGGGAGAGGAGGTCCTTTGGGTGCTGTCAGAATTCCAGTCTTTGATCTGGCTGTGGTTGCACAGATGTTTGCTTGATATATATTCACTAAAATATATTTTATATGCATATTTATAATTCAGTTAACAATAAAAAGAAAAACATTTTGGTACAATTTTCACATATTTTCTAGGCATATGCATACATGTATATATATATGTATAACATATTTAATGTTTCTGCATTTGCAACTTTATGTAATTAATAAAAATAGAGGATAAAGTTTTTATGAAATGCCAAAAAACTTTTCCAAGTTAATTTTAAGGCTATATGATATTGCCAAAATGGCACCTCACTCCAGTACTCTTGCCTGGAAAATCCCAGAGTCAGACAGGACTGAGCGACTTCACTTTCACTTTTCACTTTCACTTTTCACTTTCATGCGTTGGAGAAGGAAATGGCAACCCACTCTAGTGTTCTTGCCTGGAGAATCCCAGGGATGGGGAGCCTGGTGGGCTGCCGACTATGGGGTCACACAGAGTCGGACATGACTGAATTGACTTAGCAGCAGCATATATTATAAATACCTAACCATTATGTATGGATGTGAGAGTTGGACTGTGAAGAAGGCTGAGCACCGAAGAACTGATGCTTTTGAACTGTGGTGTTGCAGAAGACTCTTGAGAGTCCCTTGGACTGAAAGGAGATCCAACCAGTCCATTCTGAAGGAGATCAGCCCTGGGGTTTCTTTGGAAGGAATGATGCTAAAGCTGAAACTCCAGTACTTTGGCCACCTCATGTGAAGAGTTGACTCATTGGAAAAGATTCTGATGCTGGGAGGGATTGGGGCTGTCTCTTATACACATCTTAGGGAACAGANAAATGGCAACCCACTCTAGTGTTCTTGCCTGGAGAATCCCAGGGATGGGGAGCCTGGTGGGCTGCCGACTATGGGGTCACACAGAGTCGGACATGACTGAAGTGACTTAGCAGCAGCATATATTATAAATACCTAACCATTATGTATGGATGTGAGAGTTGGACTGTGAAGAAGGCTGAGCACCGAAGAACTGATGCTTTTGAACTGTGGTGTTGCAGAAAGCTCTTGAGAGTCCCTTGGACTGAAAGGAGATCCAACCAGTCCATTCTGAAGGAGATCAACCCTGGGGTTTCTTTGGAAGGAATGATGCTAAAGCTGAAACTCCAGTACTTTGGCCACCTCATGTGAAGAGTTGACTCATTGGAAAAGATTCTGATGCTGGGAGGGATTGGGGGCAGGAGGAGAAGGGGACGACCGAGGATGAGATGGCTGGATGGCATCACGGACTCGATGGACGTGAGTCTGAGTGAACTCCAGGAGATGGTGATGGATAGGGAGGCCTGGCGTGCTGCCATTCACGGGGTCACAAAGAGTCGGACACACTGAGCGACTGAACTGAACTGAACTGAACCATTATTTATGGAGAGCATCTACATTGTATCAGTCCTCTCATTTATGACACATCTTACCTCTTTATAATGAGTAGCTATTTTAAGAAATTCTAACCCAAACTCTCATACCTAGGCTTCATTTATGTGATGGGAGAAAAAAGAAAAGGGTCTTAATTAAAACTCCAACTGACCCCCAGTCTGGGTCTGTCTCCCTATGATTAGCCCCTACCACACTTTCCACTTGTCCTTCACACCATTTTCCATCATTATAAACAGTGTAATTAGTTATCTGTTTGAAGGTGAAGGTGAAGGTGAAGTCGCTCAGTCGTGTCCGACTCTTTGCGACCCCGTGGACTGTAACCTAGTAGGCTTCTCTGTCCATGGGATTCTCCAGGCAAGAATACTGGAGTGGATTGCCATTTCCTTCTCCAGGGGATCTTCCCGACCCAGGGATCGAACCCGGGTCTCCCACATTGGAGGTAGATGCTTTAACCTCTGAGCCACCAGGGAAGCCCATACCTGGTCTTTAATGTCTCTCTCCCCGACTGGGAGCTCCACGAGGGCAGAGACCACACCTCCTCTCTCGACCTCTGTCCCTAGAGCCAACTCAGAACCTGCCTGACTCAGAGAGTTTCAGTAAACATCAGTCAAAAGAATGAGTGAACACATGAAAGACCAAATTAGTTTGTATCCAGACCATCTGTGCTGCCCATCTTTGAAAATGAGTCCATTTCCTTCAGATAATAGCCTCACAAAATACAGACACTACTGGGTGTCCAGCAGAGGCCACATGATCAACTGGGAGGGGCAAAAGTGTGGACAGAATCCTTTCACTGTTTGTGATTGGGAATAGAAGTCTCTAAGGTCCTTTCCCAAATCCTGGGATCCATCACCTGGTCAGAGCCAGGGCTCAAGATACGTAGAGTGGAGCTTGGTATCTGACCAGAAAGACTTTGTTTAAAAGTAACTGATGAGTTACTGGAAGCCATTTTCTTACTGAAAAAAAAAGTAATGTTTTGAATCTAATTTCACGAGTAAATAAGCTTCAAAGGAATAACAAAAAGAATCTTAATGTCTTAGATACAAAAACAATAGTATTACTAAAATTTGGCAACAATTAAAAGATGCATTTCTTAAATCATTTGTCTCAAAAAACTAGGCCACTAACTGTCCATGGCTCATATTTTACTTTTTATACTATGAGTTGAGAAGATTTAAAAAGACTGTGTTTTCCCCCTTTGTTGGAATTAGGGACAACTGACATTTCTTATTAGAATATAAAATAGTAAAACACAGTTCACATATGTTACATAAAATTATTATTTTAAAGAGATTACCTCTGGAGACAGAACTCTATACAATGGAAACTTGAAAATTCCCCAATATCAAGATGAGTCAGCAAATAACTTCTCCATGACAGCAACCTGGCAACTCTACTGAACAGACAGACCTACTTTAGTGGGAAATCCACTCTGTTTCCTGATTTGCAGGAACTATTGTCATTTGAAGACCTTTTTAGGTGATATATCTGTGTCTTTGCCTGCTGAAGCTGATTAGGAACAGAGCATGATATCCCCAGGACAACATTTGCCCACAGGAAAGGGTTTTCAGTTAGTGGAATGTGATTACATCAGGCCCCTTCATCCCACCCAACATTTCAGTCCTTGCTTTCCCACAGGGTGCAAGCTATTTGGTGTGGCCGCCAACTTTTAATTAGAAATTATCATATTTGCAGAGAAGTCATCAGCACCTGGCTTCATGCTTATACCTCCCCATTCCCACCCCCAGAAAAAAATATTAATTTCCCCCTTGCTCTAAAGGGAAATGCTTTTGCCAAATATTCTTAATACATAGTGACGTGTTTACTCAAGAGGTGGAGAAGGCAAAAAGGAAGAGAAAATGGATCATGAGTTCTCTCCTTTCACCTCTGGTCATCCAAATTAATATTGCCATTTCCTGGTGCTCTATTTGGCACCCTCTTACTTCTGAGATGATACCACCTACTATGTATTGAAAAAATGCCCATCTCTTCTTAAATGATGTAATTGATGCCCTCTATTTCAAATGAAATTTACCTATGAGACTAAATACTTGAGAGTTTCTTGGTTCTCAGGCAATGACACCAATCTGTGTAGTAGGTCCTTATGTTCCTCCTAACTCTGAATCATTCAGAGCTCAATATTAAGTTTTCCTATAAAAATGACATAAATGGGGTATGATACCTAGTTTTCTATAGTGAGAAAAGGGACCAGCTGGAGTTGAATAGATGATTGTTTTCTCCTCTCATGAGCCCAAGTTTAACCAGCCACAAACACACTTTTAAATGTACTGGGCACCTTTCATCTCTTTTTCTGGGAATAGCAATGCCCTCTCTCTGGGAAACCGCCTCTCTAACCAAGTAGATCTTGTTGGGGTTGAAAAGCTATCTCCACCCAAGAGTCTGCCCAAGGTTATGATACCCTGAAACATTGTCATATTTCCCTAGGAGCATGTCTAGTGAAGCATAACGTGAAAACATTTTTGTGTATTTAAAATCTGATCTAAGTTGGAAACACTTTAATGCATTTGTTAGTATGCAGCTTTTGGTCCGAGGCTGATGCAGAAAACCACCCTGGGACAGATTATCTTCGATGTTTGCCTGTAATACTTGAGTGGTCTCAGTTAAGTAGACTTGGAGAATCTCCAGGGAGAAAGGTGTGTTACACACTGGGATGCTTGTGAAGTTCAGCAGAATTAAAAGCCCTTCCAGTGAACAAGATGGCCCAGACAGAGGTTTACTGGGACATGAAGAGACCCAAAGAGGACCTCCCTAGGCAGAAAGGAAAAGCCTGGATCAATGGATCAAGAGCCTGGGCTGCTGTTTTGTGGGAAGAGCTATTTCCAGGAGCACAGCAGATGCCACAATCACTTGTTCATCTTGAGAAGCAATAGCTGATCCTTGGCATATAACCAAATACAGTCTAAATCCTGGAGCCCAAGGATGAGGTGTGTTCAGAGCCAGTGCAGGACTCAAAGGATGGACAGGTCTCACATCAATGGACAAGAACATAATGGATTCTACCATTCACATCAGAGCATTAGCAACACAAAAGTCTTGGAGCTTAAAATCTAGACCAACCATTTAGACTAAATAAGATCCTCAAATTTCTGTACAATTCAAGTTGTGGGCAAAGGCTTGAAGGGGAAACACCAAATTTCCTGCTGATATGGGCAGGTGGAAAAGGTGTCCAACAGTTAATTAGAACAAATAAAAATGTTCCTAATATAGGCCAGATATGCACCCAAATGAGTTAAATGAGTCATACTAGTCTCATTTTTCACAGTCACCTCTATACCTAAATATTCACTCAAAGAGCCTTAAAAAAAAAAAAAAACTTACTCTGTCAATGGTGTATTATCAGTAGGAGGTACTTGAGGCAGAGCAATGAGGGCACATAGCTTAAAAGTGTTTATACATCCCCCCTCCACCACCATATGATCAGGTATTGAAGTGTGTCTATCACTTCAGGGTTAAGACTGAGTCATCTTCATTTCTGTGTCAGTGGAAACACATTCTATACAATAAAACCCGAGACCTCAGAGGACAAACACCTGAAATCAAAACTTAACACTTCATGCATGGTATTGGTGTTTTAGCAGAGTGGTTTATGAGCATGAATCCTAAAACTAAACTGTCTTGGTTCAAATCCAAGCCTGACTACTAACTAGCTGTTTGACTTTGGAATAATTACTTAAACTATCTGTGCCTCTCTTATTCATAAATTAAAGATAATAGTACCCATTTCATTGGCACATAGCAAAAATTAAGTGAAGCATAAAACTGGGGCTTCCCAAGTGGCACTAATGAAAAAGAACCCGTTTGCCAATACAAGAGATGTTAGAGACTTGGGTTTGATCCCTGGGTCAGGAAGATCCTCTGGAGAAGGGCACAGCAACCCACTCCAGTATTCTTGCCTGGACAATCCCATGGATAGAGGAGCCTGATGGACTACAGTCGATAGGGTTGCAAAGAGTCAGACACAACTAAAGCAACTGAGCGCAAAGTTCCTGACATATAGCAAACACTCAATAAAGGTTAGCTAGTAGTATTACCATCAAACATATTTGCAAACAGAAGATAAATAGTTGTATTGTGATTGGTGATAACAGCAAACACAGACATCTGTTGTTTTTGCTGTCCTCCCCCCGCCCAAATCCTCCTTATTCTGGTAATAACTTTTTTTTTTCCTTTTGTGAGAAATGTTAGTTAAGGGAAGGACATTTAGCTAAGTCCATCCAAGAAGACTCACCCGGTGAGTTTGTTGTAATTCGGGGGGAAAGGATGATCTCTACTAGAATCGCTAGCTGGGAGGATGGTATAAGACAGATTGCTAAGAGCTGCATCAGAGAGAACTACCTACCTACAAGTGAAGGTATCTGTATTTGGTGTCTCACATCAGTTGCATTAGGCATCTGTTGCTGCATAAAAACTTAGTAGCTTAACAAAGCATATATTATCCTACATAATTTTTGAGGGTCAGGTATCCAGGAGTCACTTAGCTGGATAACTCTGGCTCAGGATGTCTCATGGGATTGCAGTAAAATTGTCACCAAAGGCTTGACTGAGGCTAGAGGATCTACTTCCAAGAGGTACCCTCATGTGGCTGCTGTCAGGAGACTTCAATTCACTGCAAGGTGGGCTCTCCATAGCGCTCTCCACAGCATGGCAGCTGGCTCCCCCCACAGCGGATAACTGGAGAAAGGGGAAGAGAGGCAGACAAGGGACAAACACACTGAGAGGGAGGCCACAGTGTCTTTTTATAAATTTGGAAGCAACCTGTTATCTCTTCTGCCATATTGGTCACACAGACCAACTCTGGTACAATGGAGGAGGGGACACTCCAGGGTAGTACCAGAAGGCAGAGCTCACTGAGGGCCTCCTGAGTCACTAGCTACCACAGTAACAGAATCAGTAGAGGTAGGGGAGACTGAGTTTTACTGATCCTGCTTGAGCCCCTAGAACATCCATGCTTTGTATGAATCAATAAATGCCTTTCTACACTTAAGTTCGGGGAAAGGCAATGGCACCTCACCCCAGTACTCTTGCCTGGAAAATCCAATGGACGGAGTAGCCTGGTGGGCTGCAGTCCATGGGGTCGCTAACAGTCGGACAGACTGAGCAACTTCACTTTCACTTTTCTCTTTCATGCATTGGAGAAGGAAATGGCAACCCACTCCAGTGTTCTTGCCTGGAGAATCCCAGGGACAGGGGAGCCTGGTGGGCTGCCATCTATGGGGTCACACAGAGTCAGACACGACTGAAGTGACTTAGCAGCAGCAGCACACTTAAGTTCTGGGCTGTTTTTTTGGTCCTTTACTACCAAAGGTTCTTGGCTAGTACAATTGCTAACTTTTATTGATTATGTTCTCAATGACATACAGTGCTTTTCCAAGGATAACCCTCATGACAACTCCATGAGACTCTAGCAACTATTGTTATTATTATTTTATTGAAGAATATTTGACAGACAATATTATGTGAGTACTAGTGTGAATTTGAGTGAACAACATCATTTTCTGACAATCAAATACATTATGTAATGATCACCATGACAAATAGGGAGACAAAGAAATCACTCACTTTGGCAAAAAATCATGGCAGTTGGTAAGTGGTAGATGTGAGTTTCTGGAGAAGGCAATGGCACCCCACTCCAGTACTCTTGCCTGGAAAATCACATGGATGAAGGAGCCTGGTAGGCTGCAGTCCATGGGGTCGATAAGAGTCGGACACGACTTCACTTTCACTTTCACTTTTCACTTTTACGCATTGGAGAAGGAAATGGCAACCCACTCCAGTGTTCTTGCCTGGAGAATCCCAGGGACGGTGGAGCCTGGTGGGCTGCCATGTATGGGGTCACACAGAGTCCGACACAACTGAAGTGACTTAGTAGCAGATGCAAATGTAAGTTTCAAACCCAGATGCTTTTACTCTGCAACCTGCTCATTTGCCACATAAAAGGTTACTCAGCATGCGTTTCTCCTTTTGTTTCAGTCTGAGATCTTTTCCCTATGAGATGAGCTCTGAGCTCAGATTCTCCTGTGGACTAGTTCACACACAAGCTGAGACTGGAACAGGGTCCATTGCCCAGGACAAAAAGCTGCCTGGATCACAGGAAAGAAAATGTTACTCTAGGAAACCATTCTCACTGTGGCAACCATGGTTCATATTCAACAGAGAGCAGGGCCAGCCAGCCATCCATCACCAACCCAAAAGGTGCCTGCAGTTTCTGGTCCCAGTAATTGAGGACATGTGTTACTTTGCAAACAGTACTGATGGGAAATGGCAGATAGTCCTTCCCCTCTGAAGCTTGGGAAATGAGAGGGAAAAGGAGTGGGGGAAGGAAGGAGGCCGAACATTTTCATTTTCTTATGTTAACAACTCTAAATGATTAAGCATAAGGAGAGAATGGCCATAGAATATAAAAATGCTTTGTGTAAAGTTCACATCGACTCGCTCTGTTAACTCCACTGTGGTTTATTAGTTCATGGGAAAAAATGACAAAAAGGAATAAAAACCTGACTATGAATCCAGTATCAACAATTTGCAGCCATAGTAACAAAGAAAGTGCAACTCATGAATAGAAAAAAGAAAAAAAAAAAAAGCATGTGTGAGAGTGTGTCATCGGGAGGATGTCAGAAAATGGTTACTGAGTGAAGAAACTAGTTAACCCCTGGTGGCGAAGAGGGCAGCCATGCAGCAGCTGAGATAGACATCAGGAGTTGGCAGAGAAGTTCTAATTCCTATTTGATAGACTTTCCAACTCAGCTGTAAAAATTCACTCAAGGATAAAACGACATAAAAACGTTCTGCCTAACAAGAATTTCTTGGTTTAAATCAAATTTGGCTTGCATTAGTTCAGCCCAACTTCACTACAGGAAGACAATAGGGTATGTGGCTTTTCATGTGTTTCCACAACTAGCTCTGGAATGACTTGGAGCTGCCTTGTAAATACAATTGTGGGTGAAGTACAGCATCCCAGGGTTCAGAACCACACCCATCCTCTTCACCTTTGGGATATGTCATCCGTTTCTTATTTGTGTAGCCAGATGCCAGTAATGTATTGCTCCAGGACCCTGGAAGGAAGTTCAAGCAAGTGCTAGTGGTTTTGGAGGTCTGGGAGCAATCACCCAGATGGGAGTTGTGGGCAACTGAGGAACCATCCAATTAACAAATTTGAGGCTGGAAGCATCTTTAAGAGTCATCTAGTCCAGTGAATCATATGACGCTTGAATCCTCCTTTTCCCACAAACATTGTGCCATGCTCAGACCCTAGCCTTGAGAAGGACCTACTCACCCTGAGACAATCCACATAGTTTTGACTGCAGATGACTTAAATTTAGTAGAAATCTTTCTCCCTGTAAGTTACCACTCACAGTCCCTTAAAGGAAGTCAAATATTTACACATTTGAGGATGAATGGATTTTTTTTTTCCTCAGAGGACTTCTCCAGTCTAACCAGAAAGAGTTATTTATTTTATTATTTTATTTATTTTCTTCAGTAATTTTTTTCACTGTATCACCAAGGAAGTCTCCTGGGATTTTGTTTTGTTAACTTGATAAGATCTCAGTAATGAACACAAGATAGAACTATGGAAAAAAAATATATAATAGATTCACCTTATTTAACTACAAAATCATTCTGTGTATTTTTGGGGGTAATCTAATGATAAATAAGACTATTCTCAAGAAGTCTAAAGCATTGACTTGTGAAAAATGTAGACTGAAATCAGATTGGTTACACTGAGAAACAGCTCCTGCAATATTACTATGGTTGACTGCTGGTTTTGCACACAAAGACCATCCCCCCAATTCTTTCCTCCACATTAACCAAACTTTGTTCAAATATCAGGAGTACACAGGATCTAGGAAGTACAGGCCCCTTCCCTGCAGCACAGTTATAGGAATTATATTTTCTTCTGTAAGTTATTGATCGGAATGGTCATGTAATAAAATTTTGACTGCTGGGATGAAGATGAAGTCTGCAGAGAAGTTTTTGAGGATTAAAATTTTTTTTTTCTTAAAAAGGGACACAAGGAAATAGGTTTCTCTCTTCCAGCCTTAAATACAAATGTGTGAGAACATGGTGCTTAGGGCTGCCTCAGGCATCTCTCATCATTAGAGGATTATCATGAGTGTAAAAACTAATACTGTTAGCCATGCAGGTCAGAAAAGGTGGAAAAAACTAGATTCTTTATTACTTAGCCGAGGTGTTGAATTAACCAGTTCAAGAACTGCCTCACCCAGTGGACCTCTTATGTGAGATAATACATCATTATTAGTTAAGCCATTTTGAGTTGGGTAATTGTTTTGTTACTTGCTGTCAAAGCATCCTGATTGATATTGTCATTAAGATGTATCAGTATTTTATTAAAACATCATTATGCTATTTTGTATGGATGTAAGAGTTGGACTGGGAAGAAGGCTGAGTACCGAAGAATTGATGCTTTTGAACTGTGGTGTTGAAAAGACTCCTGAGAGTCCCTTGGACTGCAGGGAGATCCAACCAGTCCATTCTAAAGGAGATCAGCCCTGGGATTTCTTTGGAAGGAATGATGCTAAAGCTGAAACTCCAGTACTTTGGCCACCTCATGCAAAGAGTTGACTCATTGGAAAAGACTCTAATGCTGGGAGGGATTGGGGGCAGGAGGAGAAGGGGATGACAGAGGATGAGATGGCTGGATGGCATCACCAATTCAACGGACATGAGTCTGAGTGAACTTCGGGAGTTGGTGATGGACAGGGAGCGCTGGCGTGCTGCAATTCATGGGGTCACAAAGAGTCGGACACAACTGAGCGACTGAACTGAACTGATGCTGTTTTATAGAATCATAATAGGAGGAGGAAAGTAGCAGTAGTAGTGGTAGGAATAGTAGAAATGATAATACTCTCTTAATGTTATCAGAACCTACTGTGTATGAGACACCATAAGAATCATTTTAGATAGGTTTTTACCTTTACTTTTCAATTCAAGACCATATTTCATCCATTCTGGATTCAATGTGTTACTCCACTTTGTCTCATGTGCTCTTTTATACCTGGACCCTGACATTCAAAGAAACCAGGACACTGGGTTGCAGGTAGTTACCACGGTGCAACTCAGCAGTGGTCTCAGTCCATTCACAGAGAAGGTACAATGCTGTCCTTTCTGCATTCCACTGATGCTGCCATTGGCTTGTTGCCACACTGGGATCTTCAACTTTCGGTGCTCCATGGAGAAAGATGTGGTACACCAGCAATACGGTTCTTAATGGCCTTAATGATTTCTGGCCAAAGTGAACATCTTAACTCATGCCTTTCCAAGACGGTCCCTGGAAGTAGGAAGAGGGAACCCATCCCCACAGCTTCTATATTCCCCTCCAGACAGACAGAGCTGCCAGGGAGCTATGGCACAGGAAAACATGGGTAAACAGAATGCAAACTGCTGTTTACAGTTTTCCTCCCACATTTCAGCAAGGAGACCATCTGTAAAAACAGAGTATTCTCAGTGTCATCACCCATGAAAGGAAAACAAAGGCTTGTGGGCATTTGGGACAATGCTTCCTGGCCCTCTCGTCCAATTCCAGCTGTGCTAGACCCAGTAAATAAATTGCTCTTCTAATTGGTCATAAAATCACAGCGTGGAAATGGTCATGTTTGTTTTCTAAGAAATGACATTCTAGTGCCAGAAGTCACCACCTCAGCCATTTTATTCTGAAGGAAACGGGGGGAAGGAAAAGGAAAAGGAACATGCAGTGTGTGGTCAACATAAGCAAAAAAAGTAATCCCTGTTGGTTGCTCAGTATTTTCTGTCTTAAATAGGCACAAATACATAAAGTGGGGCCTGACTTACTTTTAATTTTACACTTAATTAAGTAAGAATAAATTTGATTTTTTTTTTTTTTAAAGAGAGAAGAGCTTTAAAGCAGTAGCTTTGCCCTGCACCTTCCCATCTTACTCTCCCTATCCTGCTCAAGCACTCTGACATCCATAATCCTGGGTAACAATCATATAAATCTATTTCTTGATCTGTTAATACCAAATGATACCAACTTACCCTTTAAGTGGTGATTTAGCTGTGTTATCCTTCATTTTTTTCCTCCCCCTTAAACTCTTGATCTTTAATAATTACATTACCACTTTCAGTTTTTCCATTGGCCACATCCCTATCCTGCTCAAGCACTCTGACATCCATAATCCTGGGTAACAATCATATAAATCTATTTCTTGATCTGTTAATACCAAATGATACCAACTTACCCTTTAAGTGGTGATTTAGCTGTGTTATCCTTCATTTTTTTCCTCCCCCTTAAACTCTTGATCTTTAATAATTACATTACCACTTTCAGTTTTTCCATTGGCCACCGTTGTGCTTTTAAATAACACATTTATATCACTATTTCATCCTCCATTAATCTTAGTCAACATTTCAGTCTCTTTTTTTTCATAGAATAAACTACAACTCTAGACATAATATTTGTGTTACCAAAACTGTTAGTGTTTCTTTATGTCCCAGTGCCAGGCATGTGTGCTCTGTCCATTGATTAATTTTAAAAGATGAAAGTGAGAAAGAAAAACATAAAAGTGAATACACAGCATTTTATTTTGTGAATGAGTAAATATTGTTCACTGCTGAACCAAGTAGCGTACTAAGACTGTGTTTCATTTCCAACAGATCTCCTGGGCTGGGTAGAGGAAAATAGTTTTGGTATCTAGTCCAAATTCTTTCTTACACATTATCTGTTGCTTAAAATCATACCTCTTTATTATTTTTGCCGTGTCTGGACAAGACTTCTTGTCTAGGTTTTTGTCTTCCCTGGACTTTCCAATGGCATTTGCCTCTTTTTTTAATTGATAAAAGAAAAAGAATAATATGCTTTTACACCTTGCTCAAGTTTTTTCATCCCACAGTCATGCGTGCAATGTGGCCTTTCCAAGCAGGAAGAGTACTCTGTGGATTCGTGACTGACATCCTAGTTCTCTCTTTTTCTGTACTCAGGTTGAAGCACCAGTTTTCTGAACCCAATGTTTTAGCTTTCTTAGTTTTCTTTCTCATTTTTTTCCAACATGCATCCTTGAGTAACTTTAAGCGAGGATGCTCTTGCTTGTCTGGAAATATCTTTATTTTATTTTTTTATGTTCATTTGTATTTTTAATAACATGAGGAAATACTTATGCTATTTTTCCTAAAACTAACATAACTGAATAAAAACGGTCAATTAATATTGGTATACTCATTCAACATATGATCATATCATCATAAGAGTTAAACACAAGCACCCAGATGAATATCAGACATAAAATCCTGAGAGAAGAGAGCAAGCCAGACAAGAATATTCCACTTAAAGTGCAGAAGCTGGCAAATTTAAACTATGTATTGTTTAGGGATACATGTGTAAGGGCAACCTGTACAAAGAAAAGCAAGTATATAATGCTTACAGTTATTACAACTTGTCATTTAAAAAGGTACTCTTCGGGAAGGATTTATGGTAAAACCCCCATTTGCCTATCTTCCTGTCTGCTACCCTGACAACAAGTCTAGTTGATTTCACTTTCTCTGCATCTCTGGAATTGATCTTTATTTTGACCTCACAGCAAACACCCTCTTCCAACAACACAAGAGAAGACTCTACACATGGACATCACCAGATGGTCAACATCGAAATCAGATTGATTATATTCTATGCAGCCAAAGATGGAGAAGCTCTATACAGTCAACAAAAACAAGACCAGGAGCTGACTGTGGCTCAGATCATGAACTCCTTATTACCAAATTCAGACTCAAATTGAAGAAAGTAGGGAAAACCGCTAGACCATTCAGGTATGACCTAAATCAAATCCCTTATGATTATACAGTAGAAGTGAGAAATAAATTTAAGGGCCTAGATCTGATAGACAGAGTGCCTGATGAACTATGGAATGAGGTTCATGACATTGTACAGGAGGCAGGAATCAAGACCATCCTCATGGAAAAGAAATGCAAAAAAGCAAAATGGCTGTCTGGGGAGGCCTTACAAATAACTGTGAAAAGAAGAGAGGCGAAAAGCAAAGGAGAAAAGGAAAGATACA
The DNA here is from genome assembly GCA_006410675.1 of Oreotragus oreotragus. NCBI lineage: Eukaryota > Metazoa > Chordata > Mammalia > Artiodactyla > Bovidae > Oreotragus > Oreotragus oreotragus. The sequence continues at coordinate 102,189 of SJYX01018462.1, forward strand.
AGCATCTGAATGCAGAGTTCCAGAGAATAGCAAGAAGAGATAAGAAAGCCTTCTTCAGCGATCAATG
>SJYX01018462.1:105577-128002 GCA_006410675.1 Oreotragus oreotragus
TGTTGGAGAAGACTCTTGAGAGTCCCTTGGACTGCGAGGAGATCCAACCAGTCCATTCTGAAGGAGATCAACCCTGGGATTTCTTTGGAAGGAATGATGCTAAAGCTGAAACTCCAGTACTTTGGCCACCTCATGCAAAGAGTTGACTCATTGGAAAAGACTCTGATGCTGGGAGGGATTGGGGGCAGGAGGAGAAGGGGACGACCGAGGATGAGATGGCTGGATGGCATCACGGACTCGATGGACGTGAGTCTGAGTGAACTCCGGGAGATGGTGATGAACAGGGAGGCCTGGCGTGCTGCGATTCATGGGGTGGCAAAGAGTCGGACACGACTGAGCGACTGAACTGAACTGAACTTGACCTCACAGTTATGGAATAGTTTGTCTGAATTCAAGATTCAGAATCCTCAGCCTCATGTTGTTGTTATTTAGTTGCTAAGTTGTGCCAGAATCTTTGAGACCCCATCGACTATAGCCTGCACAGCTCCTCTGTCCTTGGAATTCTCCAGGCAAGAATAATGGAATGGGTTGCCATTTCCTTCTCCACAGGATCTTTCTGACCTGGGGATCGAACCTGCATTTCTGCCATCATCAAGGAGATCGTTTACCATTGGCACCACATGGGAAGCCTTCTCAGCCTCATACTCAGCCTCAAAACAATTTTCATAGGCTGAGTACACGTCCATAAACATATTTTCCCAAAGTTTCATGCAAATGACAACATGCAGGGAATTTCCTGGTGACCGGTGGTTAGGATACTGCACTTCCACTGCAGGGGGCCTGGGTTTGAATCCCTAGTCAGGGTATTAGGATCTCACATGCCATGCAGCACAGCCCAAAAAAAGGAAAGGGAAAAAAAAAAGCAATTTTGTAAAAATCTCCTTGTGCTTCTGACTCTGCCCTTGACCATACCTGGAAACAGATGGCTCAGAGATCATAGGTAACTGCCCCATGTAACAAGCTAGTTTCCACCTGCCTAGTGATGAAGACCGTCCTTCTTGGCTGAGTCTGCTCCTTGACTTGGAATGCACAGGTCATTTTGACAGGCAGGACCTGTCAGCATTTGGGAACCGAGGATTCTCACTGACATAGGAGAGCCGAGGGAGAGCAAGAGAGAGGCAGTGAGGGTCAAGGTGCAGTAGCACTGGGAGTGTGAGAGCACAGGGGAGAAGTGAGGGGAGGAGGAAGGGCAGTAACTCAGAAGGAACGTTTTCTCAGATCTTGAATAGCTCTGTTACTACTCTTGTTTCTTCCCCTGGCTACTCTCGTGACTTCAACAACATATCTACATCACTCTTCAGAAAGAATCACATCAGTATTCAGAAGGAAAAGGAGAGGGTTTGGCCTATCTGTGAATTGATTGGGCTCATATTTTAAAAATCACTTTACTGACATACGATTGACATGTAAAAAGCTATCCATATTTAATGTAGACAACAGGATGTGTTTGGGGATAAATATACACCCATGAAACTGTGACCATCATCAGGACCATAAAGGTTCTGATTTTCAGAAGGAGGGCATGGGTGAGAGATGAAAGGAGTGCTCTAAAGAGCACCCCCACCCTTTGAGTGAGCGTGCCTAGGGGCTGGAAAGGGAATTGAGATCTTGAGGGGCTTCAGTTTCCTCTCTGTTGCACAGAGAAGCTTCTGGGCTGAGATGACAGACATAACGGGTACCAAACCTTCTGCCTACCTACAGGGAACAGAATAGGCCCCAGTGCAGCAGATCCAGAGGACCCTGTTGTCACATGAATGCCCTCAGGCTTCCTGCTTTGGGAGCACCAGGAAATAGCGCAGAGGGAAGGGAGCAGACACCTTCCAGAGGGCTTCGCACCGGGGCCAGGGCTGTGGCAAGGTACCACTCTCAGTGAGTGAGGAGGCTGGGATGGTTAGCTACCCACCAGAATTAGGTGTGAGCACAGGTGAGGGCCCCCTGGAGATGCCTGGAAAAACCCAGCGAAGGCTGAGGTCTTGCTTCCTGCATGGGAAGTGGGGGCAGGGGTGGCACTCAGACCCTGGAAATACCAGTCACGACTGTCAGCTTGACTCTGTGCCAGCTTCTTGGGGACAGCTCTAAATCTGTAGAGTCAAGCTGGTAAGGCAGAGAAAATGAACTGCCTCTTTACTGTGTTTAAAGGGCCCTCCCCCAGTAACAAGTTGTATGCCACTAAGAAACCCAATCCAGTTCAGTCTTTGGAAACCAGATTAAGCTGGCCCAACCTTCACATTTCAGCTTCCAACTCCTCATTTTGCAGACTGGCAGAAAAGGGAGGGTGGGAAGGAGAGAGAAAAAGAAAGAGAGAGAGAATGCCATTTCTTTTCTTTTCCTTTTCACCCCATCCATTTACTTCCCCTAATATAATAAACAGCAATTTACCTAAGATTTTTGTCAGGGAAACCACTCTCTCCCTACTCCAAACCAGGTTTTCTATGCATAAAGGAGTAAGTATGCTCTTAGAAATAATGCCAAGAAGCAAGAATTCAAATGATGAATTAAATTGCAGCTCCAGACATGTAGAGCTCATAAGGATGACAGAGATTGGCCAGTGAAGCACTTTCTAGATCCATATATTACAGGATTTTGAAGAAAGTCTGACAATGGACAAGAGAGATTGAGTGTTAGAATGTGGAACGTGGTGAGACATGCCAACCCTTTGAGAAAATTTGTTTTGAGGGACAATATAGGGGGAAAAAAAAGACAACTTATTTTGTTTAAATCTCAGCATTACGATATTTAAAAAAAAGAAAAGTGGTTAGAGAAATAAATGAAATGAGAACTGTGATGAACATGGAGGGGTGGAACTCAGGAAAGAAAGAGTAAGGAGAATGGGAAGAAAAGGATTACTATGGAAGAGGGAGGTGGGAGTGAGAGTGGAGAGGCCCTGAAGGGAAGTGATGGGTGGGGAGGGGAGGGGATGCCCAAAGAGATAATGGCAGCCCAGGGAAGCAGAAGCAGTCACAGGAGTGGAGACAGGCTGGGTGGGAGTGGACCAAACCAAGGGACTTAACAGTCCATCTGGGGAGAGGCTGGGAGGAGAGAGGTTGAGGAGAAGAGGAAGGATGGATCAGGTCCAGAGAGCCACACAGGGTGGACTCAGAGCAGTGACTCACGGCTTTCGTGCAAGAGACAGCCTGCCCAACCCCTGGGGTATACAATTACTTGTAATCATTAAGAAGTTTAGCACATCGAGAAGTTATCAGAAAACATAGAGGAGAGCCAGCTATTGTTGTAACAGTCACTCTTGAGCCCTGTGGAATTCAGCTTGTGGTTGACAACTCATGGTCCCTTAGGCCACTCTTTCCTTTTAACACCCCGTGGTTTCCTTCCCTTAACATTGCTCTTGCTGGGACTGGAGTCTCCCTTCATCTCATCTCATAGTAATTTCACTGAGTGGTCAGTGATGTTAGCATGCTGTAGGATTTACCAAAATCTTAGAAGATGGTAGCTCTGCCTTTAAAGGACTATCTGTGAGGGAGGGGAGATGCTGTACAGTAACACTCAGGAAAGTAGATGTTGTGATCACTGTTTGCAGCTGTGACGAGCCTTCAAAGGCACCACAGTCCAGCAGACAGGCAGTGTCTCCCTCGCTCTCGGTTTCAGTATCATTAATCACTGACTGATGGTGGGGTAAGGATAGGAGTCAGGACAGAACTAGATCAGAAATGGCTTATAACTTTCCTCCAGCATCTTGGAAGTATTCCTATGACGCTGTGGTGAAAGGGATTCTGAGACAGTATCATGGCTAAGTGTGAAAGGGCTAATAACGTTCAGCAGTAATAATAGCAGTTTTCGAGTATTCTGTGAAAGTCACTGTTTTAAGTGATTTACACGACTTATCTCATTGAAGCCCATTACTGTCCACTTTATAGATAGGAATAAGTTAGAGAATCTTGATTAGTAGTGTGTGCCATGATCTTGAAAAAGGTAAGAGACAGGGTGAGTGCTATGAGTTTTCGACCTGGGCACCCAATCATGTCTAAATTCTTTCTTTTTCTCTTCGAATGATCTAACACTGTATGACCTGTTCCAGCAGTGCTCTGTCTTAGATTACTGTCCTACCAGGTGTCCCTTTTTGTCCTCATCACCTGCCGGTCCTCATCACCCTTCTTTCCAGGATCCTAAGAACTTCTGCTTTAATTCACTGTAGCAATCACGGGCTCCATGGCAACTTTCACACTGCAGACCCACACAGATGCTGAAACTTGCCTTAGTCTTTCTTTGGCCTCATATAGGTGCTCAGTTAAACACACTGTATTGGTTATTCAGAAATTCACTATTCCCCGTGCTGCCCAAGACCCAAGTTTGGCGACCAACCTCTGGCTCTGTGGCATGTTACTGATGGAGATGTCTACTTCCTTAAAGTTCCTTCTGGAACATACTGAGATTCATGACCATAGGTTATAGGTCAACTTGGTATCCATAGCACTGTGAGGATGCTGAAAAAAGGCAGGTCATTCCCTCCTTTTTTTTTTTTTTTTTTTTAATCTTTTAATGCACCTTCAGGGCCATCAAGGTTTTAAGAATGATAATTTCTTCTTGTTTCCAGCACTCCAGTGTATATATTAATGATAACTTTGAAAGTATATAAAGTGTATAGTTTACTCAACTCTTTTATAAAATTAGCTTATTTTTATTTTCATCTTTACAACAGTTAAAATATGTATAAGTATCTCTGTCAACCCAGAAAGAAATCAAGTCTCAGGGAGTCCTCATACACAGCTGGAGAGAAGCAGAACTGAATTGGAATCTAGATCCTTTGACTAGAAGCTCACAGAATTTACATGAGCAGGAAGCTGGTGAAAAACTTGAAGAATAAATTAAGCGAGGGGATGGGCAGCTAGCTTCACTATAGGTCACTCCATCCCTTGCTCTGAAGAGGATCCAGGAAGCTTGGGTTCAGAGGCAGGTCATGGGAATAAAGCTATAATAACTAAGTGAAACAGCTGTTGAAATGAGCCACAGACGTCTTGGCTTCCCCTTTCCTCGCAGAAGCCTGGATGTGAGTGGTTTCCAATCCATGTCCTGAGAAGCTTTGGAGTTGGTGAAGTTTCCTCAGGGTTAGTATAACAGCATGGTGGAACCCCTCTGCAGTGCCACTTTTATCTCCTTCAGATACTGGGCATCTGCATAAGATTCAGTTTAAGGAGAGAAATCATCCCTCTACTTAGGAAATCTTCTTCAAAAATAATCATGATTATTTAACCTCTTGCCCACTTAGTTTCTCCAAACATCTGTATAATTTTAAGCCAAGGAATTTGCCATTAAAAGAGGTAAAACTATGACCTATACTGACACAGAAGGACCTAGAATCTGGAGTAAAGATCAGGATTAAGACATAGGATTTAGAAGTCACAGGAACAAGGTTGTCCAGGGTCAGAGGAGGTGGTCCACCAAGGCTGTGATGATGAAAACTCTGAGTTGAGCAGGACCTCATCAGAAATGTGTGTGGTATGAATAGGAACTGAAAGATGGATGTAGGGGATCACATTCCAGTTTTTTCCCAAACCTACACCAGAATTCTCCAGAGTTCTACAACTTCTAATGATCCAGGTTGAGCTTCATTCCTAAGAGCCTCCATGTATTAAGTTCGACTAGAAACACCACCAACCATATTAAATAGAATTGGATCTTGTCTTCTATTTTCACCTGATACTTTCATAAATGTGTGAAATCATTATTCAGCCCTGTCATTTGACTAGACTTGCTGAACTCCATAAATTCTACTAGCAGGTCTGGCTCATTTCGGGTTAGGATTTGGGTCTGGGGCTTCCCAGGTGGTGCTAGTGGTCAAGAATCTGCCTGCCAGTGCAGGACATATAAGAGATGTGGGTTTGATCCCTGGGTCGGGAAGACCCCCTGGTAGAGGGCATAGCAACCCACTTCAATATTCTTGCCTGGAGAATCTCATGGAAAGGGGAGCCTGGCAGGCTACAGTCTACAGCATCACAAACAGTCAGACATGACTAAAGTGATTTAGCATGCATGCATAGAATTAGGAGCCAGAATGAATACAGGTTGAATGAAACTTGATACAGAAATGACTAAATTTAATTACAAGCCATCAGAATCCTGAACCTGTTACAGAAAGTCAACAAACACTTTTTTTTTTTTTTTTTTTAAACCGCAAAGGAAAAATCAGGGATCTTGTCAGAAATCATTTTGGGGACTCTGAAATAAAGACATTTCAGAGGCATGAAAACAAGACTAGCAGTGCAATGAGATGCTATCCTTTCCCTGACCCCTTGTATGATAGAAACAACAGCTGATATACAGTATTACTATGGAAAGAAAGAAAAGACCTTGGAAAGTTTAATCCTGGATATCCTTGGCTAGGGTTGAATATCAAGGTGGAGCACTGGCCTGCCCATGAGTTGTGCATATTAATTCCTGTGTACTGCAACCACTCAGCCCACTATACCCCCCTGGTAATTACACCTCCCCAAGGCAGTGCCCCCAAAGCACTGTTACATTAGGCAATTGTGGCAAACTGGTAATCTGATAGCAGCACATTATGTCGTTATGTGGGAACTCTGGTTTCTGGAACAGATTGAGGTTCCCAAGCTCGGGTCTTGTGCTGTTTGGGCGTGTCTTGCATGAAACATTCTTTATGTAGAAAACAGACTAAAACACTAACACCATCTTTAAGATATTTTTCAATCACAGCCTGAAGTTAATCCACCTCTTTCATAAGATTTCTTGACAAAAAGAAAAAAAGTTGCTAAAAACAATAAATAACTGCCTTCTCTGTCTGACATGTATTAAAAAACTTGTTTAAATACTGTCCTTTTGAGTAAGTCCGTGTCACACTTCAGATTTAATAAATGAAAATGGGTGGGGAACAGTAATGAAGATTTAAGTCCCAGTTTTCATTCATTGTGATAAGAACCAAACTCCCTGTGCCTGGGCATCCACCCCTTAGAAAAGCTGACTTCAAGAAAATAAGAAAGAAAGGAAAAGAAGCAGAGAGGAGCATCTTCGTTGTTCAAGCTGAAGGACTGAGTTACATACTTAGAAAGAGAAGAAACACAGGAGGCTGGATGTCACATCCCAGGGGCAGCGACAGAGTCAACTTGAACCATGCAAGCTGTGCTCCCAGGTCTCAGAGGGGGAATTCAGATGATTTGTGGGGATTTGGCTTCACTAGTCAGATATCCTTCACGGTTCCTTCTGGAGCCATGTTGGAGGAGCTGGAGAACATGGATCGACCATGACCAGGTGGAAGCGGGAGCTCTGGGAAGAAGGAAGGGAGGATGGAGAGATGGAGAGAGAGGGTTGCTGAGAGGATGGAGAGAGGATGAGAAGAACTCACAAAAGCTTATGAGATTTTACCATACCCTCTGATATATGAAGAACTTCAGGCATGATTTGAAACAGGAGAAGGGCAAGCTGAGGAAAGAGAATTTTGGACGATATGTTTAACTTTGTGTCAACAGTTTGGCTTGGACCTGGAGTTAAGTGCCAGGTCGCTGGCATAGCAGGCAGGGTTCTTTTGGGTCTACTTCCCTTAGGAGCTCCCTCATCAACCATGATAGCACCTATGAGGGAGACAACTGCTGGTGACATACCCGAGGGCTTGTTTCCCATCAAGCTATAGATAGATAAGCTAACTCAGTTGTGGCACATGCCGTTTGGCACTGCCTCTTAAATGAGCTAGGGAAACAACCATTCGATGTGTGATAAGTGACGCCACATCTTAGGAGCTTCCAGAGGTAAGATTTTAAAGTTAGGGATGATGGCACTTCAGAATGATTTGCCAACAGCTTTCACATATAGGAAAATTTCCAAAGGAAAGAGAAGGATCACTCGGGTATCTGAAATACCCTCCAAACACTTTATATCATAGCATGTTGTCTTTTTATGACATATTAATTGGATTTAAAATTTTTTCTCATTTAAAATCAGCATTTGAATGTTTATATTTTTTACCAAATTCAGTGTACTGCTATGCTTGGAGTCATAAACTCTGGCCCCACTGTGTCCTAAGAGACTTGCTTCAGCGGGAAGGGGCAGGCCCAGGAAGTCACGGAAGTTTCAAGAGCTGCTCTACTCTCTGACAACGTCCAGTTTGACCAGAGTGCACTCTGAGAGAGAACAGCTCAACCATTGGAAGGCCAGTGACCTATGGTCTGGTGAGAAAAGAGGAATTGACCCAATTGATTCCTTTCTTGAAATGTTTGGATTTGGGAAACTGAGATATTGACTTAGCTGTAAAAAGGTCATGTAGACCTGAGGGCTACAATAGTCATCATGGGACAGGCTAAATGAGAAGAGAAGAGAACAGAGGCAGCAAAGGGAAGGGGAAGGGAGAGAGGAGGAGAGAATGCCCCTAGAAAGAGTGGTTTGTTTCCTTGTGACAGGCCAGGTCCCATGAGCTCTTGTGGTGCTTCACTTGTTTTCACATCCCCGTGACTCTCCTCGGCTTCCTAACCTTCACACTCCCTACCGTCACTCCCAACTACTTCCCCTTCCAAACCACCACCACTTTCACAAGTGGGCTTGTCTGGCTCTTTATTCCTTCCAATCATAACAATGAATGCCTGAAAAAAATCCCTCAAACTCTATCTGGGATTTCCCTGAAAGCCAGGAAACCAAGAGAAATACAAAAGTGCCAACAAAGAGGAAAGGAAGTATAAGGAAAAAAAAAAAAAGGAAATAATCAAAGCTAGATATGAGACATGATCAAAATTCAATTCAATTTTCCTCGATTTAAACTTTTAAAGTTACACTGAAGCTAAAAAATGTCCTCCGTGATAAATAGTAAGAAAGAAGACAACACTGAGTAGAACAGGAAAAGACTGAAACTTTTAAAAAGAGCAAACAGTAAACGAGAAAAAAAAAACAAAAAACAGAAAACTAGAGAGACCTCTGACATTCTTTCTGAAAGGACAAATGCCAAAATGGGATACCTACTATGTGCTAGCAGCTTAGTACATTATCTTGTTGGATTTTCACAACCAGCCCTATTTTACAGAAGCACAAACAATTCAAAATAGTTAAGTTAACCTGCCAAAGTTAGAAAGCAGAAAAGAGAAAAATTCCATGTCTGGCTGGCTCCAGAACTGATGCTCTAAAGGAACATTCTGAAGGAAAAACATGTTTGTCCCAGAATCTCTCATCAGGCGGCTGTCAGAAAAGGCTGGGGCTGAGATGAAGCATTGAGAGAGGGACTAAACTTCAGTAGGTTTTCCCACCTGAAAGTCTCAGCAGCAAAGCATTGAGGTGTCTGTTCTAGCAAGTGTTTGCTGTTGTTGGGAATTTCCATACAGCTGGATCTTTTACAAAGCAAATCCTGGCCCGAGCCCTGATTACTGGGAGAGAGCTGTAGGGTGGGACTTGCATGTAGCCTCATCTGAGGTCAGCACTGAGCAAACAAGATTAGGCAAAAAGGGTGCATCTTGTGAAAAGCCTTGGTGATATTTATGGAAGGAGCAAACTGCCAGTGGGAACAGCACAGCCTCAAGGAAGGACAATTTATCTTGTCTAGACATAGGGCATTCACCAATGAGGGTATCCTTGCTTACCAGGCATTAGAAGAAAAGACCTTATCTAGAACAATAAAAAAAAACAACTCAGCTACAGCATCTGAAACAGAGGTGCCCTGACTTCATTATAACTGTCTCAAGAGGCTTTGAACTCAAAGCCTCTCCAAAATAAGACATTCTGTGAGATCTCCCTGTTCTATAAGGAAGCACATTTAAGAGCAGAAAGACAGGAGTGGATTATGCTAGATTATATACTGCAGGCTAAATCAGTCAAAAAGCAGAACCCAGAAATCCTGACTCACAGGTGTAGGGTTTGCACCTCGATGCACTTGTTTTACAGCACCCAAGGGGTCTTGCATTATATCTTCTTTATTTGTGCATTGGTCACATATATATTGATATATATATAGAGAGAGATGATATTATATAAATATATATAGAGAGATGTATAATATTTGAGTTTCCCTGCTGGCTCAGGAGTAAAGAATCCACCCGCAGTGCAGGATATGCAGGAGATGTGGGTTCAATCCCTGGGTCGGGATGATCCCCTGGAGGAAGAAATGGCAACACACTCCAGTATTCTTGCCTGGGAAATCCCATGGACAGTGGAGCCTGGAAGGCTATAGTCCATGGGGTTGTAAAGAGTTGGACATGACTGAGGGCGCATATATATATATACATATATATATATATATAGAGAGAGAGAGAGAGAGAGAGATGAAAGTAACTTTGCCAAGAGCTAACAAGTTCAAAGAAGACAAAATCTTCGTCCTTGAGGCCTGATATATATAGCAGCCCTCTACTGTGGGGCTAGGAAATACTATATCTAAATTTTCCATTGTAGGATTGGGAAAATAGAAATGATTCTATACAGGTATATTAAGTGTTATGTGAGCACTTAGGAAGAGAACTATTATACATTATACTTTGGTTGAAGGAGTCATTCTTCATAGGAGAGGCAAGTAATAAGTAGATGTTTCATGGGAAGAAGAAAAACAGTCCTCAAGTAACAGAAGCAGTCTATTTATGGCTTTGAAAACAAGAAAGAGCAAGACTGTTTGAAAAATAGCAAGTAACTTTTTATGATAGACTGGTGGGTTAAGATTAGAAAAGTTACCAAGAGTCAAATCATGAAAGATTTTGTGTGATAATATTAGAATTAATGCTGTGGCTATTGCAATCCTATAAACAGATTTTAGAAAAGGGAGTGCTATGATTACATTTTGGCTTTGGAAAATAACCATAATTCAAATTAAACATGGAAAATTAAAAATAAGTATTTATATAAACTCTCAACCTGCAGTAATTAAGAAAGGTATAAATTAATAAAGCAGACATTAATAAAGGTATAAATTCCAAAAAGCTATAGAGGCAACATCAGACAAGAACTGTCAACTACATTTTGGATGATGGTAAGCCAAAAGAAGAGGAGCAGCTGACTGAGCAGAGGAGAGAAAGCTAATCAAAGCTAAAAGCCTAATAAAGACCAAGAGGAAGCCAAGCAGAAGCAAGATGAGCTGCTCTAAGGAATTTTGGAAAGGTCAGGAACTGACGGTCCCTGTTGCTTGTGAAGATGAAGGAAACGGGTGGAGCAAAACCAAACAATTTATGAATTAAGAATCTGCATAAATTATAGACCTTTCTCTATGCCCCAAAGTCAAGTGAGTATCTCTCCCCTGCCCTGGGAGAAAGCAAGCCGTTTGCACTCTGAAGATGCTGAACCAGCAGGGTTCTGCTCTCAATGATACCAGGCGACTAGACAGAAACAGGTTGAAGTGGAAATCCACGTTTTGAAGGATGAGACTTGGAAACTTTTCCCTTAGCTCCATGAATGTTGACATCCAAGCTTATACTCCCTATTGAGGTGACTGGGGAGTCACCTTTCTTTGGAGAAAGTGACCAGTCTTCCCCTCCAAAACACTACCAGTACTGACAGGGGAGGTACCTAACAAAATGCCTGGGTTTCACCTCATAACTCTATAGGGAAGCTCACCAGTCAGTAACTGATACCTGAGTACAAAGGGTTTCAGTTAGCTTATTATTCCTTGACCCCTAAATGTAAGCAGGCAGCCAAAGACCCCAAGATACACAAGGAAATTCTCTAATATGAAAGATAGACTTAAAAATCAAAGGAAAGTATAAATAAATGGGAAAAATAAACCATGGAGAAGAGAGAGACAATGCAAGAGAAAAAACTTAATTAATAGTTATTGGATCTATGAAACAACAGGATGCAATAAAAAGAAAATGGTAAGTGAACAGGAAAAACCTCTTGAAAATATAAAAGTAGAACTATTTTTTAAAATCAATAAAAGAATTGGAAGGTAAAATTCAGAAAATATTCTAGAAAGTAATAGAAAAAACTTAATGATGAAATATAAGAAAGTGAAATACCCACACCAAGACATATCACTGTGAAATGTCTGAATACTAGGGATAAAGAGAAAACCCTAAAGACTTCCAAAGAGAAAAACAGTTCCCACATAATCGCAATGGCATTGGATTTCATAAAAGCAATGCTGCTGCTGCTAAGTCGTTTCAGTCGTGTCCGACTCTGTGCGGCAGCCCACCAGGCTCCCCCGTCGCTGGGATTCTCCAGGCAAGAACTCTGGAGTGGGTTGCCATTTCCTTCTCCAATGCATGAAAGTGAAAGTGAAAGTGAAAGTGAAGTCGTGACCCCATGGACAGAGGAGCCTGGGATTCTCCAGGCAAGAGTACTGAAGCAATACCAGAAGCTAAAAGATAATGGAAAAATGACTTCAAGATTACAAGGACAATAATTACTTTCCACCTAGAATTAAACACTTGGCCAAACTTTCACTACAGTATAACATTAAACTACAGGTATTGTCAGATATGTGAAGTGTAATGCACATTTACAGCCACCAATATTTGTTTCTCCTTTCTTTCCTGGTGTACAGAAGACTATACTTCCCAGATCTCTCCAGGTTAGGCTGGGTCATGTGCTCTGATCATGTGGCTGTGAGCAGAAGTGACATGTGCTGCTTCCTGGACAAAGCACTGAAGAGAGTATGGGCTCCATGTTTTTGAAGAGCCTCATGTTGAGATGGTGGAGCCACATGTTTGAAGTGGTTTGGGTCATTGAATCACCACGTGAAAAACAGCTGCCCTAGAGAGCTACCAGACCTTCAGGAGACATTTGTGAGCCAGAAGAGACACAATACACTAAACCATTAAGATTCGAGTCTTATTTGTTACTACAGCACAGTCTACCCTAACCTAATACACAACCAACCAAAAATATTTCTAAATGCACCATTTCTCAAGAAGCGAATGGCTGTGCTGTAACCCAGCAATTCCATTCCTAGGCAATATTTCAAAAAGAAATGAGTGCACACATACAATATACCACAGCAGGGAAAAAAAAAAAAAGAATAAACCACTGGGTACAGGCACCAACACAGATGACCCTTGCAAGTATAATGAAGACTCAAAAAGCCAGATATAAAAGAATACATACTTGATGATTCTTTTACATGAAGTTCAAGAGCAGGTAAAACTAACTGAAGTCAGAATAGCAGTAACCTTGTTGGGGATGGAGTGATGGTGGAGGCATTGGGAAGAGGCCTGAGGGAGCCCTGAAAGCACTAGAGATATTCAATATCTTGATCTGGGTGGTGGTTACACGAATATACATATATGTGTATGTGTATATGTATATATATATATATATACAAAAAAAATTATTGGGTAGGACATTTATATTTAGTATGGATGTGTGAGTTGGGCCATAAAGAAGACCCAGCACCAAAGAATTGATGCTATCAAACTGTGGTGCTGGAAAAGACTCTTGAGAGTCCCTTGGATAGCAAGGAGATCAAACCAGTCAATCCTAAAGAAAACCAACCCTCAATACTCATTGGAAGAACTGATGCTGAAGCTCCAATACTTTGGCCACCTGATGCAAAGAGCTGACTCACTGAAAAAGATCCTGATGCTGGGAAAGACTGACGGCAGAAGGAGAAGGGGGTGACAGAGGATGAGATGATTGGATGGCATCATTGACTCAACAGACATGAGTTTGACCAAACTCCGGGGGATGATGAAAGACAAGGAAGCCTCCAGGGGAGTGCTACAGTCCATGGGGTTGCAAGGAGTCAGACATGACTGAGCCACTGAACAAATATAACAATACTTTACTATATGTTTGTTGTACTTAAACTAAAAAGAATGCTTTAAAAGAAACTACCGTAGACTATAACTCACCCAAATGAGGATATAAGCCCAAAGTAGGAAAGTATGGGATCCAGGCAACAAGAAATTCCCCACAGGACAGAGATGAAGGGAATTCCCAAGCAGATGGTGGGTCTGAGGATGGCAGCTGTACAACAGGCTGGAGAGTCACAGCTGGAGCCAGAGACGGAGGGATCAAAGAGAAGCATCTAGAAAAAAGGGGAGAAAGAAAGAAACTAGATTATCTTAGTGTTCAACTCCAGTCAAGGGAATGTTACTATTCTTTCAAAGAATTTGGGGAGGAATTAATGATAAGCACACGAAAAATGAAGCAACAACACACAAAAAGGCTATTATTAATATAAAAAAGTTGCATAAACATGTCCCACTAACTATGGCTGAGCTATAAATTTAGCCAACATATTGCTGTGCAATTACATTTGGGAGGATGGGAAGAAGGATAGCAGGGTGGGAGGAGTGTGCAGGGAAGGGGTACGGTGTAAAAGCTGAATTTTCATCAGCTGCAGAGGAAAACCAGAAGAGACTGCATAAATTAAAAAAAAAATAAGGAAATAGCTGCCAGTGCATATTATTTAGCAACATGAAAGCAAAGAAAATAACAGTTGAAAATGTTTCAGCTCAAGATGGAGAAGGGTAGACAGAGGACTGCTGTTTTTCATGGCACACCTTGTTATATCATTGACTTAATTTTAAAGCTACATACATAAAGTATCTCAGCACCATGCTGAAGCAATTAAAAGACATCTCACAAAACTCTAAGAAATCTAAAATAAAAGAAAGTAACTCATTTCAAAGTATATTTTGATCCAATGAATTTTTTTAAAGACACATTTACAGTACCTAGTAATTTTCATTGGTGGAGGAGACATTGTAAAATCATACTGTAATCCTTTCAGGGATCCAAAAAGCTGGGATATCAAACCCTGTCAACTTCAGATGTTTACTTCAAAGAAAACAGGATCATGAGGGAGAAAAAGTTCTATCAGTTATCAACTCTATCATAGCTAACAGCATAATATTTTACTACAATTTTTAGATGTAATCATTTGTGGTTACTGTTTTAAATCCTGCTTGTGCAATTTAAATATGCTCTTAAAAAGTTAGGTTCTAACAACAACAAAAAAAAGTTAGGTAACTTGTACCTAGAAGGACCTAGTCTTGCAACTTACATAGACCTTTAGAGTCACCAATGTGGGCAAAAATAATTGTACAATATTGGCTAAGATGCTAAGAGTAACAAATAAATCTCTCTCTCTCTCTCTCTCTCTCTCTCATAGGAGTACACAGTAAGACGTCTCTTTCTCTCTCTCTTTCTCTCTCTCTCTCTCATAGGAGCTGTCTCTTATACACATCTAGGTAACTTGTACCTAGAAGGACCTAGTCTTGCAACTTACATAGACCTTTAGAGTCACCAATGTGGGCAAAAATAATTGTACAATGTTGGCTAAGATGCTAAGAGTAACAAATAACAAAAAAACTCAAAGTGGCTTAAACAACTTTTAAAAAGGGGAAATTTACTTTTCTGAAAATGCCCAGATATACAGCTGCATAAAAGGATGTCATGAAATTAAAAAAAAAAAAAAAAAAAGGTCTGTGACATTTAAAGACAAACACATGCACACTGCAATAGCTAAATTTCCGATTATCTTTAATGTATTTTTGAAGGTTCTTAAAAATTGTGGTATCACGTAAAATTTCAAAATTAAATCACCAACTGTGACATGATTAGCAGTTTTGAAAACCAATTAAACTATGAAAATAAAATTTAGTTAGACTTCAAATGTCAAGTCAACAATGTATGTTCTTAAAGCTTGTAACCTAAAGTTTTTAAATTGTCACAGTAGTTTAGGGCACTATTTTAATCATATCTTCCTAGTGATAATTATGAGTTATAACAAATATAGTGACAATGCTCATTCTGAACAATAAGAAAGCTACCATTTAATAAGTATCTACCTAGTGTCCAATCTTTACATGCTTGCAAACTAGTATCAACTCCATTTAACAGGTAAGAAACTTGAAACTCAAAGATGCTGAGTTGACTTGCACGATGCTGACACCTTGATCCTCGATTTCAAGGCTTCAGAAATATGAGGAAACATCCGCCTGTCCTTCAGCCGCCAGCCTGTGTTCGAAAGCCACGGCAGGCTCAGCTCACTAACACAGCTGGCTCACACCAGCACCTCGCTCTGAAGGCTCCTTCAGGTGCCTTTGCGTCCTTCCCCTTTTCTCTTTGCTGGTGTTTCCCCCCCGCCCACCGCCCACCAAATCGCCTACACATCTAACTTCATCTTGATGTCCACCTTCCAGTGGGCCAAGAACAAACGCAGTCCTTTTAACGAGAATTCGAGGGAAGGAGAAGGTGGGACGAATCGAGAAAGCAGCACTGAGATATATACACTAACGTGTGTAAAACAGACAACAGAACTGCTGCGGAAGACAGGGAGCCCAGCCTAGAGCTCTGCACGAGAGAGAGCAGAGAGGCCCGAGAGGGAGGCGACAGACAGGCACACACACACAGATGCAGCGGCAAGAAACCAACACCACACTGGAGGGCAATTACCTTCCAACCAAAAAATTAACGAACTAATATTTAAAAAGAAACGAGAATCAAACAAAACACACCTTTGTGAACAGAACTGCGTCCTCCCCAGATCAGTGTGCTGAAGCACTAATATGCACTGGAACCGTATCTGGAATACAGGTGTGCGTGCTCAGGCGCTTCAGTCGTGTCTGACCCTGTGACCCTATGGACTGTCGTCCGCCAGCCCCCTCTGTCCATGGGATTTCCCAGGCAAGAATACTGGAGGAGGTTTCCATGCCTTCCTCCCAGGATCTTCCTCACCCAAGGATAGAACCTGCATTTCTTACGTCCCTGGCATTGATGGCACGCAGGCTCTTTGCCACTTCACCTCCTGGGAGGACACTCTTGAGGAGGTAAAGTTAAATGAGGCCACAAGAGTGGAGCCCTGGTCTAATAGGATCGGTGTCCTTATATCAAGAGACACGAGAGAGCTCATTTTCTCTGCAGGTGTCAAGGGAGAGTCATGTAACAGTACAGAAGTCACCTATCTATAAGCCAGGAAGAGAGCTCTTGCTAGAAATCAAATGTGCCCAAAGCTGCAATAAAATTCATTTCTCATGTTTAAAGCTTTCATTCTGCAGCCTGTTGTTATGGCAGCCCACATAGACAGGTACACAGCACGTTTCCTCCTGAAGACAATCCCACAAATTGGTCAAAAAAAAAAAAAGGTAAAAGTCCTCCTCAAGTGGCACCATATTTTCATCTAGTTCATGCACCCTTTCTGCAGTGTTGAAGAAGGCAACCCATTTCAAATCCTCATGAGTTTCTAAAAGCAGCAAGCATGTTGCTCCTACCAGTTGTTCTAGTTGGAAAGGAAATTCAGAGGATGAATGCCAAGGGCCTGAATTCTCAGGCTTAACATCAAGCTTTATCTTCCTAAAATTCAACTTGGACATAAAATTGCGTTTGTGATCCTCATTTTATTAGAGCCAGAAGGTAATCTTGTTTTCCTATAGAATCAGTTCCAATTGAGAAGGAAACAGAGGCAACTGTCAGATCTATGTCACCCCAGGGTCTTCAGAAATGGCTTCTAGAATTACACAGCTGGAACGAGGTGGACTTACAGCTTCTTATATCACACGCCAATTCCACGTGAAGCGGCTCATTTATCAGACACAGATTTTTGCTTGTAGATGCCTCCCGTGAGAGTTTGGTCATGGATCGTAATGTGTGGGCTTTTGCTTTTTTATTTTTTTCCATATTTCCAGACATTGCTAAATCAGGCAGTAGCACTTTTCTCTCAGGAGCTGCTGCAGTGAGGAAGGAAAAGAGAGGGCTTCCTACTCTGAACCAGCAACTGCAACTTGGGACAGAAAGTGACTGAAGACATAGCTTTGTTGTGAGTTGCACAGAATAAGGAAGACAGGCATTTATATCAAGAACGACATTAGAAGGCAGATGTAAGTAAGTGAATCTAGATCCATGAATAAAACGCAAAGGAGACTTTCTTTTGGGATTGACAAGGAGAAATATTATTAATGTTGTTTCAGAAATCAGAGATTATTTAATTCAAGTCTTGAAAGACGAATAGAATACAGACATTTTGAGATGAAGATAAGAATAAGAAACAAAGAAACTAAGAGGAATAGGAAGCCAGCCTTATACTCAAGGCCTGGCAGCATCTCTATTAGATCAGAGTCATCATGCTTGTCACAGGGACGACTGGGGCCTGAGACAGGACTATTATCTGTTTGTCATGACCCCACAGATGGTGAAATGTGTACCTGCTTTGTCCCTTGGACAGAGAATTTCAGTGAATCCCAAGAGTGTGACAGACATGCCCAGTTGGGAAGCACAGCAGAATCCCCAGAGAGTCTCTTGGAACACAGCTTCCTGTCCCACTCCAAAGTTTCAGATTCAGCGGGTCTGGGACAAGGCCAGTCGACCTGCATGTCTAACAGGCTCCCAGGTGTGGGCGATGCTGCCCTCTCGGGACCACTCTTGGGGCAGCGTTGTCGACGGCCCACAAAACAGAGAAATGAAAAGTAGCATCAGAAAAAAGGAAATTATGAAGCGCTGTGAAGAGTAACTGAGTTACAGGGAGAAAGGCTCTGAGATGCCTAACTGCGCTTCAAATGTACAAAGAGGGAAACAAAAAGAACCCGCATGGTTTCAGAAATCTCTTATGAGAAAACATGAATACCCATATGAAATATTTGCTCCTGTAGTTCTCCACTCCACAGGCAGAAGACAGACAAACAAGCAGGGAATTTGTTGCACGAAAAGAAGAAAACCATGGACAAATTCTGAGGAGTTTTGGTAAAAAAGAAACCAATGAAATGAAAGGGGTATGGTTTAGTTTAGTTTTCTTTTCTTATCACTTTGGAAAAGATTACAATGTATTTTTTTCCATGCAAACGATCTTGTGCTGTGAACAATGAAGGAGAACCTCGGAGAATGATGACCTTGAGAAGGCCAGAGGGAGTGGCCTCCCGAGTGGGTCTGCAATGTGCTGCTTTATAAAGCAGCATTCTTAAGCTTCTAATTCTCAGAAACTGTCTGCATGTTGAAAATTCTCAATAAAACCTCTGAAAATATATTCTGTCCATTCTTACATGCACTAAATGACTTCTCTGCTCTTATAAATGGCAAATATACATTTTCCGTGTAAAACACCTTACTTTGGAGTGTACAACAGTCATACTATTGAAGGCAAATGTGATCTACAGACTGTCTGGCTGCTGCTCTTGTACCCTCAGCGGCAATCTGGGCTTCTGACAGACTGAGCCTTTTTTTCTATGAAAATTACCAGGCTTGTTTTTTTCTTTCCTTTTCCACAGACTATTCTAAGCACAGCGACTCAGAGAACTCTTGGCTTATACCAGTGGCAGCAATGTTATCTAAAATGTGATGGACTGAAGACCTCAGCCGTCGTATTAATTCAGTGAACTAAAATATTTGTTTTCTTTTTCGGTCTCAATTTAATTAAAACTTGAGAGTATGCAGACTGGGAAATTGCAGATTTTAGATTCTGCCACTAATGCTCATGAGACATTCACATTAGTCAAAAGATATCGAGTCTAGGAAGCAACTTCATATGGAATAAGACACTGACACAGATTAGTGACGCTGTAAAACTGTAAGACAATATTTTCTTGCATATACCGGAATTCACTACCTTTCTCTCCCCTAAAATATGAAAACTATTGGGTTAATTTTTTAATGTACTTTTTAATCCAATATTTCCCGTTCACACTTTTTCTTATATTCTTGCAAGAAATGGTATTTAAAAAAAGAAAGGTATGATACCTAACTGGAGGCAGGCATGGCAACCCACTCCAGCGTTCTTGCCTGGAGAATCCCATGAGCAGAAGAGCCTGGTGGGCGACAGTCCAGAGCCACACACGACTGAAGCGACTGACCAGGCATACAGGCACACCTAAGTGGTTAGTTTCCAGCTCTGTGCCCATGCTGCCCACGGATGCTCTTTCTGCCATATTGCCACGCCTTCAGATAGCCAGCAAAAGCTCTGAGTCCTTGTCCATGGGGAGGAAAGGGGTGACAACATGCACGCTGGGAACGTGAAGGTTCACAAGCATCTAAAGCCTTTACCTCACAAAAGTTCTGCTAGCCCTGCTGACTCCTCCCTACAAAAGAAATGCCTTTTTCTGTTTAATTCTGAGATGCTCAAAGGTCCTGAGGTTGGAGTGCTCCACCTATTTCAACAGCATCATTTAGTCCCCTTTCAAGTCATAGTAACAGCTGATATTTATTATGCCTGTAGTAATACATGACATATACAAGTTCTTTGCATGCATTATTTAACCAATCCTTACAAGCACTTATGAGAGATGGTCATCTCTGCCTCTTAACCTTATTTACAGAAGAGGAAGGTGAGAATAGGAAGGTGGCCTGGGACACATGGCTCCTAAATTTTGGGGNCATTTAGTCCCCTTTCAAGTCATAGTAACAGCTGATATTTATTATGCCTGTAGTAATACATGACATATATAAGTTCTTTGCATGCATTATTTAACCAATCCTTACAAGCACTTATGAGAGATGGTCATCTCTGCTTCTTAACCTTATTTACAGAAGAGGAAGGTGAGAATAGGAAGGTGGCCTGTCCCTGACCTGGGACACATGGCTCATAAATTTTGGGGTTGGGATTAAACCCATCACTCTGCCATGACACTCTTCTATAAGAAGCCTGTTTTTCTCTGCCTTCAAGCTGTTTTTCCCAACTAAAAAGTCCCTTTCTCTCTTCCTACTGAATTCTGAAAGTTTCCCAAAGAGCAGAGTTTCTGATTCATCTGTTCCTCACCTCAGCCCAACAAATGCCCACTGAAATTGCTTTTAAGAAGATAGAACTTCTAATTTCTTTTTTAAAGAACAGTGTACTGCCTTCAAGCTGTTTTTCCCAACTAAAAAGTCCCTTTCTCTCTTCCTACTGAATTCTGAAAGTTTCCCAAAGAGCAGAGTTTCTGATTCATCTGTTCCTCACCTCAGCCCAACAAATGCCCACTGAAATTGCTTTTAAGAAGATAGAACTTCTAATTTCTTTTTTAAAGAACAGTGTATCTTTCCACCTAGATTAAAACTGCTTATGAAGCACAATTTTTTCTCTAGTTTTTTTTTTTTTTTTCAATTACTCTCAGTACCCAGTAAAGCTGTGATTACATGGCAGGCATTTAAAATAATTAATACTTCTCAGGAATATGCATTTGGTATTGGTGAACTACTAAGGCACTCATTCAATTCATACAGAATCCCACAGCATTTAAATGCACTTAATTTGAGGCTATTTATGATTTTATAGCCTGTTTTGAAATGTGTGTGCATGCGCAGTCACTCGGTCATCTCCAACTCTTTACAACCCCATGGACAATAGCCTGCCAGGCTCCTCTGTTCATGGAACTTTTCAAGGCAAGAACACTGGAGTGAGTTGCCATCTCCTACTCCAGGGGATCTTCTATGACCCTGAGATCAAACCCAGGTCTCCTGCATTGCAAGCAGATTCTTCACCATCTGGGTCACCAGCAGAGCCCATGTCAAGTAAATCCTCCTAATTTTAAGTTCTAGGCATATGTGTCCTTGTGGAGTACTTAACACGCATCACTATTGTGTTGAGAACAAATGCAAGTAGGGAACAAGGACTGGGTACCGATTTAGCAGATTCGATCACTGTTTTCATGTTGGCAGAATCTTGATATCATTTCTGTCTGTATTAGCTTAGATTTGTCAAGGGACCATCATTTTCCAACTGCCTATTTGTGCAGCTGGTAACAGGGAGGGTGGAGAGAGAGAACAAGGCTGCATTTGGTAAAAATCCTCAGTCTCCACTGGGGAAACACCACCAGAGCACAGGGGTCATGTTCATAATGATGACCTAGATGGGTGGGATGGTGAGGATGGGAGGGAGGTTCCAGAGGGAGAGGATATATGTAAACATGCAGCTGATTCGTTTTACAGCAGAAACTAACACAATATTTTAAGGCAATTATATTCCAGTAAAAATTTTTTAAATAAATAACAATATTTTAAAAAGATTGTATCGTGAGATGGTAACAGCGGAAAATCTTAATTGGCTCCTCCATTTATACTTGATACTAACAAATAAATAATATAAATTTTATACAACAGTTAGAACTGGACATGGAACAACAGACTGGTTCCAAATAGGAAAAGAAGTACGTCAAAGCTGTATATTGTCACCCTGCTTATTTAACTTATATGCAGAGTACATCACGAGAAACGCTGGACTGGAAGAAGCACAAGCTGGAATCAAGATTGCCGGGAGAAATATCAATAACCTCAGATAGGCAGATGACATCACCCTTATGGCAGAAAATGAAGAGGAACTAAAAAGCCTCTTGATGAAAGTGAAAGAGGAAAGCGAAAAAGTTGGCTTAACGCTCAACATTCAGAGAATGAAGATCATGGCATCCGGTCCCATCACTTCATGGGAAATAGATGGGGAAACAGTGGAAACAGTGTCAGACTTTATTTTGGGGGGCTCCAAAATCACTGCAGATGGTGACTGCAGCCATGAAATTAAAAGACGCTTACTCCTTGGAAGAAAAGTTATGAGCAACCTAGATAGCATATTCAAAAGCAGACATTACTTTGTCGACTAAGGTCCGTCTAGTCAAGGCTATGGTTTTCCCAGTGGTCATGTATGGATGTGAGAGTTGGACTGTG
>SJYX01018462.1:128733-162586 GCA_006410675.1 Oreotragus oreotragus
GACTCCAGATATCTGGGCCAGAAGGTAAGGAAGGGGGTGACATGAACTGAAACAGAAAACAGGAGTCTGGGATTGGGAAAAATATGGGGACAAGTACTCAATTTTGAACATAAGAAGTTAGAAGTGTAAGGCCATCAGAATGGTGGCATCTGGAGCTGAGAAGAAAGAACTAAATATGATTTGGGAATTGTCAGAGCAGTGAAGGTAGATGCACTGGGGAAAGGGGAACCTTCCAGGGAAGATGGTGGGACGAGAAGAGCTCAGCTCAAAGCTTTGGCTCATGACTTTAGGCCACAGCCTTCCAGGAAACCAAGGACCAGGGGCTGGAGAGGTAGGAGGAGAAGGAAACAGGGTCTCGCGTTCCTATAATTTCATAGCTTCCTTTTTCCTAAGTGAAGACGTAGAACTTTCAGTTATATGGAGTGGAGACAGAAATGAAGCTTGACATTACAGGTCTATAACTGTGCTTTCAAGCACTCTGAGTGTCTGGAATAAAGCAGGCTCTCAGTGGATATTTTATATGCAAACTAATGAATAAGTCATTTTAAATTATAAAAACGGGGGGAAAAAGGGAGGGGAGCTGGCCCTGGAAAGAGGAGGGAACACACTAGAGCACATCTGTCCACTCCTTTGGCCGTTCCCTGAAGAGTGGACTGAACGTTCACCTGCCCAGGAGAAGAAATTCAAACGGCTAGAGGAGGAAGTCAATGGAGTGGCTGGTTCAGCTCATTTCACCATCAGAGATAAGCTGGAGGGGCGCTAGTATAGTGCTCTCATCACAAAAGAAGAAAATCTAATTAACAGTACTAAGGGAGCGCAGGAGGAAACTTCTGGAGCTGCTGGATGTTTATGGCCTTGATTCTGGTCATGGTTTCTAAGATGTCCATTTATCTCCAAACTCATGAAGATGCTACACTAAACGCATACGACAATTGTATGTCACTCTTATCTCAACAAAGTGATTTTTTTTTTAAAGAAACTAACTTAAGAGACAGTGTAATGTTGTGAAAAAAACAATGAATTCTTCTAAGGTTCAGTGTCCTCATACACACAAAGGGGAGAACATTCTTGTACCTAATGAAAATTGTTACTGAAAGACTAAGGGGTTAAAATCACATAGGGAACAAACCCTGTTGAAAACATCTGTAGAATGCTAAACAGCAAACGCATAATGAAGTCAGTCCACTGCCGTTTACACTACTTTTAGTCAAAACATATTGTGGACTAATTAGTAAAAACTGGTATCTAGGAGTAGCAGTTCTAACAGAGGAATTGCATTCCCATTTAAGTATTTTGTTCATATAGAGAAATTTTCTCTCCCTCTTTTTCTCTCTAACATGGTATAACTCAAAGAGAGTTAAAACCCCTAAAACAATTTAGAAAAAAATTTGCTTTCTAGATGGAAAAGAATTATTGAGCACATTTTAAATTAAATGGAATACATTAAAATGACAGATTACACACTAAAAAATCACTATCTCCCTGAAGAGAACAATAAAGTGTTGAAGACACTAAATTTATACTTACAAAAAGGCAACATTTAGAAAGTTAAACAGAAATCCGTGAATTTCTTATTAATGAGACACCATAAACCTCAGCACATATAACATGTTGTCCTTTGACAAAGTATGTTTGATCCCTTATACTCAGCAAGCCTCGGGGCTTCCCCATGGGGCTAGAGGTAAGGAACCCGCGTCCCAGTGCAGGGGACATAAGAGTCCCAGGTTTGATCCCTGGGTCGGAAGATCCCCTGGAGGAGGCCTTGGCAGCCCACTTCAGTATTCTTGCCTGGAGAATGCCATGACAGAGGAGCCTGGCGGGCTACAGTCCATGGGGTCACAAAGAGTTGAACACAACTGAAGCAGCTTAGCACACACCCACTCAGTAGGCCAATGAAAGAACTTGAGACTAAGTGACAAAATAATTTAAGCAAATACACACCCTGCAAAGTTTTTAAAATAATTCAAATGGAAAGTTTTTTTCTTATGGCAACATTTTTTGGTGTCTCAATTGTATAAATGTATATATTAAAGTATGCGGGTAGCTTAAAAATAAATACAAGCATGACTACCTTGACTGTATGAATACTGTGATGACAAACCTAGGCAGTGTATTAAAAGGGAAGAGACATCACTTTGCCAAGGAAGGTCCATATAGTCAAAGCTGTGGTTTTTCCAGTAGTCATGTACAGATGTGAGAGTTGGAACATAAAGAAGGTTAAGCGCTGAAGAATTGATGCTTTTGGACTGTGGTGTTGGAGGAGACTCTTGAGCGTCCCATGGACTGCAAGGAGATCCAACCAGTCCATCCTAAAGGAAATCAACCCTGAATATCCATTGGAAGGACTGACATTGAAGCTGAACCTCCAATACTTTGGCCACCTGATCCAAAGAGTCGACTCACTGGAAAAGACCCTGATCCTGGGAAAGACTGAAGGCAAAAGGAGAAGGGGGCAGCAGAGGAAGAGATGGTTGGATGGCATCACCAACTCGATGGACGTGAATCTGAGCAGACTCTTGGAGACAGTGAAGGACAGGGGACCCTGGTGTGCTGCAGGCCATGGGGGTGCAAAGAGAGAAACATGACAGGGACAAGAAAAGTTCATCTGTCGAATACCCTCAGTGTGAAATTAGATCTGTGAGCCTCGGGGCGGCGCGGGGCGGGGGTTAGGTTTCAGTGAGGCCAGGAGGATAGAGTCCTTGTGATGGGATTACCTTATAAGTACCTTATTACCTTATTACCTTATAAGCACCCTTATAAGAAAAGAGACAGGAGTCTCTCTCTCTCTCTCTCTCTCTCTCTCTCTCATAGGAGTACACAGTAAGACGTCTCTTTCTCTCTCTCTTTCTCTCTCTCTCTCTCATAGGAGTACACAGTAAGAAGTCTCTCTCTCTCTCTCTCTCTCTCTCCTATAGGAGTACACAGTAAGACGGCAGCCATTTATGAGGCAGAAAGAGAGCCCTCAACAAGAACTGGATCAGCCAGCATCTCAGTCGTACACTTTCCAGCCTCCAGAACCATGAGAAAGTAATGTCCATTGTTGAAGCCACCAGGCCTCGAGTATTTTGTTATGGCAGTCAGAGCTAAGACAACCTCTGTGCACAGAAATTTTTATTTTATATTTCAACAATGTACTAGAAATGTTTATCATTGACTACAAATTAAAACTGGCTGAATCTGAAGCCATTCAACTATTTCTTCATCATTTGATGGCAATATTGACCTTATTTCATGAACTGCTTGCATTAGTAACAGAAACACTTTCGTGGGAGAAGGAAACTTATATAAGTAGTATTTGAGGACATTTGTGTCTAAGAATATTCAGAAACTGATTGTGTTGTTTCATTCCTAAAGAATAAACACGGTAGGGGCTTCCCTGGTGGCTCAGAGGTAAAGAATCCACCTGCCAATGCAAGAGACATGGGTTTGATCCCAGGTCTGGGAAGATCCCACATAGCGAAGGGAAAGTCGCTCAGTTGTGCCCAACTCCTTGCGACCCCATGGACTACACAGTCCATGGAATGCTCCAGCCCAGAATACTGGAGTGGGTAGCCTTTCCCTTCTCCAGGGGATCTTCCCTACCCAGGGACTGAACCCAGGTCTCCCACATTGCAGGCAGATTGTTTACCAGCTGAGCCACAAGGGAAGTGCAGGAAAACAGGAGTGAGAAGCCTATTCCTTCTCCAGCGGATCTTCCCGATCCAGGAGTTGAACTGGGGTCTCCCACATGCCATGGTGCAATAAGCCCATCCTGCCAAAACTACTGAGCCTGTGCTCGAGAGCCCACACTCCACAACAAGAGAAGCCCCCGCAGTGAGCAGCCCACAGACCAAAAGTAGAGAGTAGCCCCAGCTTGCCACAGCTAATAAACAAACCACTTCCTTATAGTAAACAAAGGTCCGTCTAGTCAAAGCTACGGTTTTCCAGTAGTCATGTACGAATACGAGAGTTGGAACATAAAGAAGGCTGAGCGCCAAAGAATGGATGCTTTTGAACTGTGGTGTTGGAGAAGACTCTTGACAGTCCCTTGGACTGCAAGGAGATCCAACCAGTCCCTCCTAAAGGAGATCAGTCCTGAATATTCACTGGAAGGACTGATGCTAAAGCTGCACTCCAATACTTTGGCCACTTCATGGGAAGAACTGACTCATTGGAAAAGACCCTGATGCTGGGAAAGATTGGAGGCAGGAAGAGGAGACGACAGAGGATGAGATGGTTGGATGGCATCACCGACTCGATGGACATGACCTTGAGCAAGCTCCGGGAGTTGGTGATGGACAGGGAGGCCTGGAGTGCTGCCGTCCATGGAGTCGCAAAGAGCTGGACACGACTGAGCAACTGAACTGAACTGAACTTATAGCATAGGGAACTGTATTCAATATCTTACAATAAACCAGGAAAAGTATATATTATATATGTTATATATAGAGAGAGTTATATACTTATATAACTCATATATGTACCCTTTGAAGTACATCTGAAACTAGCACAACATTATAAATCAACTATACTTCGATTGATCAAAAAAAACCTCTAAAGAGCTCTCTATATTCTCTGGGGCCACTTCTGTTTTCCCACTCTGTTAGATCTCATACCTTTAAGATTTCTGCTTCTTAGAATTCGCCAAACCAATCATCTCCATATTCCTAAGCTTGATGGTCAAGACCCAACCTTTATCCCACTGGACTGAGCAGGAGAATTGGGAATAGCTGATTACTCGTCCCTCCTTGAAAAGTTCTCATTATTTAACTCCAAGAAAGGCACCCTCGCCTCATTTTTTCCCTGCCTTCTGGGGGTTTTACCTCACTTCACTCAACTCTTAATACTGGAATTCCTTGAGACCCAGTCCTTGTACCCCCATAATGTTATCTAAACTCATTCCCTAAGTGATACTATAATATCACTGGGCTTTCGATACCACCTATACGTTCATCTGTCTCAAGTTTACATCTCCAGCCAGTGCAACATCCCCTCTGATTCTGACTTCCTAGAGGCACCCCTAACTCAGTTAATAGCATTTCATTTTTCTGGCTGTTCAGGGCAGAACAAACTTGAGGTCATCCTTGAGCTTCTCAGTCCCCAAGGCAGGTAGGAGTTTGCTTCCATGAACTGCACCTTCTGATGTTGCTGCTGCTGCTGCTGCTGCTGCTAAGCCGCGCCAGTCGTGTCTGACTCAGTGCGGCTCCATAGACGGCAGCCCACCGGGCTCCCCCGCCCCTGGGATTCTCCAGGCAAGAACACTGGAGTGGGCTGCCATTTCCTTCTCCAATGAGTGAAAGTGAAGTCGCTCAGTCGTGTCCGACTCTGTGTGATCCCATAGAAGGCAGCCCAGCAGGCTCCCACGCCCCTGGGATTCTCCAGGCAAGAACACTGGAGTGGGGTGCCATTTCCTTCTCCAATGCATGAAAGTGAAGTCACTTAGTCATGTCCAACTCTTCTCGACCCCATGGACTGCAGCCCACCAGGCTCCCCCGCCCCTGGGATTCTCCAGGCAAGAACACTGAAGTGGGTTGCCATTTCCTTCTCCAATGCGTGAAAGTGAAAAGTGAATGTGAAGTCGCTCAGTCGTGTCCGACCCTTCGCAATTTATGCGTGTGAATATGTTACATGATCTGGGGACAGAGAGTTAAGAATGCTAATGAGCTGCCCTTAAAATAGGGCCATTTCCCTGAATTCTATTATACAGATGAGCCCAGTGCAATCACAGGGCCCCTAAAAGAAGAAGAGGGCAAAACATCTGGTCAGAGAGATGTGAGCAAGGACAGAAAAGAAACAAGAGGAATTCAAAGCTTGAGAGACAGGGTCAACCTACCGTTGCTGATTCTGACAATGGAGGAGGAGGCTAAGATTTCATGGATGCAGATGGCTTCCAGAAACTGAAAAGGTTCTGCAGACAGACGACTCGATAGAAACTCCCAGAAGGGAGCAGCCCTCGATAACCTTGATGTCAGCCCACTGGGACCCACACCGGACATCTGTCCTGTGGAACCATATGATAATTACTGAGATTATTTTCAGCTGCTAAATTTGCAACAACTTGTTATGGCAGCAACGGAAAATCATTATATTCCCCGTCACCAGCTCATCAGCGTTTCCTGTCAGCTCTACTCTAAAAATGTATCCCCAAATTGACTACTTCTCACCACATCCTTGTTCCATTTTGGTCCAAGTCCCCATCATCTCTCACTGAGTTTATCAATAGAGCCTCCCAACCAATTTTTCCGCTTTACCCCGGAAATCCTTCCGCGAGTTCAAAACGTGGCAGCCAAGCCAGTTCTGATAACTCACAAGGGACAGCAGGTCTCTCTTCTGCTCAGATTCTCCAAAGGCTTCGGTGGGCACTGGACACGACAGCCAGAGGCCATCCCACGACCCTCCGAGTCCCCAGGGGGTCTGGCGCCTCTCCTTCTGTCTCCCCACTTGTTCATCTGCTCCCACCATCCTGGCTCCTTTATCAAGCTGGGACGCTCCCCATCTCTGTACTCACCTGACATGCCCCTTCCCTCATATGCCTTCAGGAGGCAGCCGTGGACTCCTCAGCATTTACCGCTACCTGCATATATACGGGGCTTCCCAGGCGGTGCTAGCGGCAAAGAACCCACCTACGGATGCAGGAGCCGCAGAAGACGCGGGTTCAGTCTCTGGGTCGGGAGGCTCTCCTGGAGGAGGCCATGGCAACCCACTCCAGTATTCCTGTCCGGAGAATCCCCATGGACAGAGGAGCCTGGCGGGCTACAGCTCATGGGGTCACGAAGAGTTGGACTCGACTGAAGCGACTCGGCATGGACTAATCCTTTCAGCCAGACCTCCGTGTGTGGGACTCTCGGTTCTCTGCAGCTGCTCACCTGCACTGCTGCTCAAGGGGAATGATTTATTCTTTTCCTTCCTTCAAGTATCTAAGCTTTAATCAACCATCAAAATCAGAGTCACTCAGAGAATCACAGCCACCAGAAAACTTTGCCCACTCTGCCATCTCCATCAGACTTCATTTTTAGTCACGGTTTTCTATTTTACTGATGTTTTTTCTTTTTTTCTACTTAGATTGGAGTTTTTCTGAAGATAGGATTCCTCTCTCTCCCTGCTCTTTGACTACCCAAGTGACAGCACAGTTCCATGCTTATAGCAACTCATTAAAAATATTAATTCAGATTTTATGGTTCCAATGTTTTCACAAATTATAGTACCTAACATAATATATTGGAGAAGGCAATGGCACTCCCACTCCAATACTCTTGCCTGGAAAATCCCATGGATGGAGAAGCCTGGTGGGCTGCAGTCATGGGGTCGCTGAGGGTCAGACACGACTGAGTGACTTCACTTTGACTTTTAACTTTCGTGCACTGGAGAAGGAAATGGCAACCCACTGCAGTGTTCTTGCCTGGAGAATCCCAGGGACGGGGGAGCCTGGTGGACTGCCGTCTATGGGGTCGCACAGAGTCGGACACGACTGAAGTGACTTAGCAGCAGGAGCAGCAGCAACATAATATATTAGAGTTTCCTCTTGTTCTCTGGGTTTATTATCTTACTATGCTTAATTTCTTATTAACAGTGACTTAGGTATTAATTTTTTCCTGTAACTATTTTACACAGAGGGCTTCCCTGGTAGCTCACTAGTACAGAACTCAACTACCAAAGAAGAGATGCAAGTTTGATCCCTGGTTAAGGAAGATATCCTGGAAAAGGAAATGGCAACCCACTCCATTATTCTTGCCGACAAAATCCCATGGACAGAGAAGCTTGGAAGTCTACAGTTCATGGGGTCGCAAGAGATATGCCTTAGCAATTAAATAATTTTACATAGAAGGCTTTATAACTTTGTAAATATTTTCTTGCTGTTTCT
This sequence comes from Oreotragus oreotragus, assembly GCA_006410675.1. Lineage (NCBI taxonomy): Eukaryota > Metazoa > Chordata > Mammalia > Artiodactyla > Bovidae > Oreotragus > Oreotragus oreotragus. Next base: position 136,574 of record SJYX01018462.1, read on the forward strand.
TTACTTTTAAATCAACACAGGGCTTAAATCTACCTGCATTCAAATTTAGGAATTCTCCGCCAACACCTGCTGGGTAAACTTGGAAAAATCGCTCACTCTTTCCCCTCACACCCATGGAAGGTACTGGGAGGGACAGGTGGGTATGCTGAAACTGAAAGACAGTCCCTTGTCCCTTGATGTACATACAGCTTCACAGAGGAGACAGCCATTCAAAGAGGAGCTTCACACGAGCAGAGAATAATAAAATGGGAGGTGAACTGGTCTGGGACAGCCTTCTGTAAGATTTGACACCTTGACTGACTCTCAGCTCCTTCATGTGTGAAATAAGAGATTAGACTAGGCCATTTCTTAGGCCCTTCCCAGCTAGGAGATTCTTTGTCACTCATTCTATATCACCAAAAAAAAAAAAAAAAATCTCATAACTTCTAGTTTGACTATCAAGCCCACACAAAATCATAAAAAGAACTGCTTTAGTCTTCTTATTACTGCTATTATTGTATAGAATGAACTGTCAGTCTTCTAAGATTCACAATTCCTCTTTGAAAGCTTTGGAGCCAAGAATGTTACTAATGTCTCCAGACTGGACAGGTTAGAATTATAAGTAGCTCAAGGGCCAGCTCTTCCACTAAATGAGTTACACTCCCCCTGCCCCCTACCGCCTCCCACCCACAAAAAAAAAAAAGAAAAAAGAAAACTTGTTTTCCAGGGATTTTTATTTTGAAATGTACTTAATGGGTCATGGGTCTGAACTCTTTGTATGCCTGCTTCAGATTAATTCAGCCAGTAGTTTTAGAGACAATCAAGATAAATTAACTTATATTTGATTCTTTGAAGCCTTCTACATTTAAACCTAAAGTTGGAGAGTTTCTCTCACACTGGAACTTTGGAAAGTAGACTGCAAATCAAACAAAAACATCATATAAAAGAATACACAAAACCTGAGAAACTTTATAGTATTGTAAGGGCAACCAAAATTTTAAGTGTGTATTCTTAATAAGATGTGATACTAAAAGTCAACCAACTCTAAAGGATAAGCCAATTGATTATTCTATCCTGCAAGTTTTGGAGGTAAGTGACTTCACTACTATATCTATCCAGCTAGAAAAGGCAGAGGAACCAGAGATCAAATTGCCAACATTTGCTGGATCATCGAAAAATCAAGAGAGTTCGAGAAAAACATCTACTTCTGCTTTATTGACTATGTCAAAGGCTTTGACTGTGTGGACCACAATAAACTGTGGAAAATTCTGAAAGAGATGGGAATACCAGACCACCTGACCTGCCTCTTGAGAAACCTATATGCAGGTCAGGAAGCAGCAGTTAGAACTGGACATGGAACAACAGACTGGTTCCAAATAGGAAAAGGAGTACGTCANGGGAGGCCTGGCGTGCTGCGATTCATGGGGTCACAAAGAGTTGGACACAACTGAGTGACTGAACTGAACAAATTTTTTAAATTTAAATAAAATTTCACTTCTGAGCCAATCCAGTAAATGTAGGGAAAGGGCTAGGAGCTTTACTAACTGCAGTCACATTTCATTTTTTCATCTATGAAACACATAAAGAATATATGAAATGCATTCTTTGACCCACGGCTTCACACTTGGTCCCCAATGATCTACTTGTGAAATTCTAAGCAGAACCTCTTAGGAGATGATCCAATAGGTAGTAAGTATTCACTGCATTCTAGCACATTCTTAGAAGGCTCTGGATAATATGCAGACATCTGACATTACCCATAAACTATTCAGGGGAGGTACAACCATTAGCACTTTACAAATGTGCACGTAAATCAATGCGACTCCAGATATCTGGGCCAGAAGGTAAGGAAGGGGGTGACATGAACTGAAACAGAAAACAGGAGTCTGGGATTGGGAAAAATATGGGGACAAGTACTCAATTTTGAACATAAGAAGTTAGAAGTGTAAGGCCATCAGAATGGTGGCATCTGGAGCTGAGAAGAAAGAACTAAATATGATTTGGGAATTGTCAGAGCGGTGAAGGTAGATGCACTGGGGAAAGGGGAACCTTCCAGGGAAGATGGTGGGACGAGAAGAGCTCAGCTCAAAGCTTTGGCTCATGACTTTAGGCCACAGCCTTCCAGGAAACCAAGGACCAGGGGCTGGAGAGGTAGGAGGAGAAGGAAACAGGGTCTCGCGTTCCTATAATTTCATAGCTTCCTTTTTCCTAAGTGAAGACGTAGAACTTTCAGTTATATGGAGTGGAGATAGAAATGAAGCTTGACATTACAGGTCTATAACTGTGCTTTCAAGCACTCTGAGTGTCTGGAATAAAGCAGGCTCTCAGTGGATATTTTATATGCAAACTAATGAATAAGTCATTTTAAATTATAAAAAGGGGGGGAAAAAGGGAGGGGAGCTGGCCCTGGAAAGAGGAGGGAACACACTAGAGCACATCTGTCCACTCCTTTGGCTGTTCCCTGAAGAGTGGACTGAACGTTCACCTGCCCAGGAGAAGAAATTCAAAAGGCTAGAGGAGGAAGTCGATGGAGTGGCTGGTTCAGCTCATTTCACCATCAGAGATAAGCTTGAGGGGCGCTAGTATAGTGCTCTCATCACAAAAGAAGAAAATCTAATTAACAGTACTAAGGGAGCGCAGGAGGAAACTTCTGGAGCTGCTGGATGTTTATGGCCTTGATTCTGGTCATGGTTTCTCAGATGTCCATTTATCTCCAAACTCATGAAGATGCTACACTAAATGCGTACGACAATTGTATGTCACTCTTATCTCAACAAAGTGATTTTTTTTTTAAAGNGGCTCGACTGCCCGGGCGGGGGCGGGGCTTGGGAGGGTCCCTCTGCCCGGCTCTCTGGGGACACCGCCTAGGAGAGAGAGCTGATGCCCAATGCAACGATGAAGGGTGAAGACGGAGCGGCGGCAGGGAGGGGACGATTCGGGCTCAGAGGCGGACTCGGGAACCCAGATCGGTGATCCTGGAAGAGTGGAGCGAGTGGATCAGTGAACCAGGTGGATGTTCCATAGATGTCGACCGAGGGAGGGAGCGAATGCAAGAATGAATCTCAGTGTTGGGCAGCCTCTCTCAAGACTGGAGAAGGCCGGTGTTTCCGCAAACCCTCGACCCTAAAGAATTCCCTAGGGCCTTAATTAAAAACAATTTCCCAGGCCAGCCGGGGAGATTCATAAGGCCTGGAGTGGAGTTCTGGATTCTGCCTTTTAACAGGTGAATCTGCTGCAGCTGTGGCGTGGGTCCCACGGCCGCCCACCGTGACGTTGCCTTCGTCCTGGTGCCAGATACACACTGTGGACAAAGTAACTATTATTAGCAGTAATAGTAGTGTTTCTGCTTCCCTAGTGGCTCAGTAGTAAAGAATCTGCCTGCCAGTGCAGGCAATGCAGGTTCAATCCCTGGTCCAGGAAGATCACCTGGAGAAGGAAAGGACAACCCACTCGAGCATTCTTGCCCAGAAAATCCCATGGACAGAGGAGCCTGGCTGGCTGCAGTCCATGGGGTCCCATAGAGTCAGACACGATTTAGCGACTAAACAACAACAAATGGATATAAAAGCCTTCCCAGTTATCTCCCACAAAGGAAGGCTTTGTCCCCAGATAGCTTTTCCTGGCCTGGGACAGGGTCACTCCCCTCTACTTTCTGCCCTTGCCTCCTCCTGGCCACCCACGTAGGAGCAGAGGTCAAAGAGTCTCGAAGCCAAGGCCCCTAGTCCTGCCCTTTGCCCTCCCGCCATGGGCAGTAGGGACCTGTCTTCCATCCCTGGTGACTCAGAAAAGCACTGGTGGTTTCCAAGGTCCCAACACAATTCACTCCCTGCTGATCCCCGCAGGGGTGGGTGGCTGCCAGGAGGGAGGGATCGGGAGCAGAGGTGCCAGAAGGTACCCAAGCTCTGAGCCTTGGGCAGGCATTACCTAAACTGATCCCACGAAGGGTCTGCCAGGTGTGTGTGGAGGGAGCGTACTTTCTCCTGGAATGTACCCTCTTGGGAGTCAGGGGGTCTGGGAGCCTGTGTTGATAACAGCACCCCCGTGATGCTAATGTTGCAGGCCTCTGGACCACCCTTTGAACTGTAAGGATCTCAGCCACCAGAGAGCTTCCTTGGTGGCTCAGCAGTAAAGAATCCCTGCAGTGCAGGAGATGCTGGTTTGATCCCTGGGTCAGGAAGATCCTGGAGAAGGATATGGCAACCCATTCCAGTATTCTTGCCTGGGAAATCCCATGGACAGAGGAGCCTGGCAGGCTATAGTCCATGGGGTCCCAAGAGTTGGACATGACGTAGCAACCAAACCACCACCGAAGCCTGGCTTTCCAGAAAAGCCTGTTCGCTCTTCCAGCCCAAAGCCTGCTCCAGGCAAAGAAGAGTGTCATGCTGAAAAGCGAGGGCACCCTAAGCTTCCCTNTCCCATGGACAGAGGAGCCTGGCAGGCTATAGTCCATGGGGTCCCAAGAGTTGGACATGACGTAGCAACCAAACCACCACCGAAGCCTGGCTTTCCAGAAAAGCCTGTTCGCTCTTCCAGCCCAAAGCCTGCTCCAGGCAAAGAAGAGTGTCATGCTGAAAAGCGAGGGCACCCTAAGCTTCCCTCCCCAGCTCGGCTGCAACTGCCTGGGAGGGATAACGGGGCGGGGGTGGTGGTGGAGGGGAGACAAGGGGCCACAGCAGAGGGCAGGTGGGGGTGAGAAGCCGTTACAGAACATTTGGGGGCTTTTCCTCTGATTCTGAGAATCACCAGCTGTTGGTGTCTGTTAAGCTGGGGCTCAGAGAGTCCTCAAGGGGGTGAGGAGGTAGGAAAGCCCCCTTGGAAGCCCCATTTGGGGTCAAACTGTCATTCTCAGTCCTCAGGTTGGGGGTACCTGGAGAAGAGTCTCAGCCCCCACCACGTGGAAGCCACATGCTCCTGAGCTTTCCTCAGGGGGCCGCCAGCTGAGAGTGCAGAGGTGGGGGCCAGAACTGGGGGCTCTGGGGAGAGCGCTCCCCTCTGGGGAAAGCGCTCCCTCCCTCTCTTCCTCCCACACCTGGATGATCCTCTGCAGAGTCAGCCTGTGGAGTTTCAGAGTGGGCAGACAGCCCGAGGATTCTGCAGGAAATTCATCATTGGCTTTGAAACCAGCTGCAGTGGTTTAACCGGGGTCTGCGTGCTCAGTCATGTCTGACTCTTTGCGACCCCATGGACTGTAGCCAGCCAGACTCCTCTGTCCATGGGATTCTCCAGGTGAAAAACTGGAGTGGGTTGCCATTCCCCTCTCCGGGAGATCTTCCTGACCCAGGAATCAAACCCATGTTTCCTGCACTGCAGGTGGAGTAACCTGGGGCTGCAGGTTAAATGCAGATTCCAGGGCCCCTGAAGTTTCAGGGCCAGTCCTGGGAATCTACTTTTAATAAGAACAGTGGGGAATCCTTGGGTTCAGAGACTTCTAGGAAACACTGACCGTCTCCCCTCACACCAGCATCACTGAATATGACTACTGCCTCAAGTCACCTCTGCTGGTCTTGGCCCAGGAAAGGCTTGGGGAACAGAGCTTTGAGAAACAGCCCCCAGCTCTGGTCCCTACAGTGTGGCTTCCAGCACTGAAGCCAGAACAACTGAAGGGAGGGGGCTCCAGGCTCAGGCAGGCACTGGCCTCTGGATGGTCCTTGGAGGTGGACCTGTAGAGTCAGGCAACCCAGCTGGGAATGTGGTTCCACCACTCCCTGGCTGGGTGGCCTGGGGCAGGAGGCTTCAATTCTCTGGCCTTAGTCTCCACACCTCCTCTCACCTGGTTGGAATGATGCAAGGACTAGAGAAAACACATGTTGAGTGCTTTGCTCAGAGTAGGGATTCAGGAAATATGGCCCTGGTAATACTGCCTGTGGTCATCAGGAGAAGAACTTAGGGCCCAAGAAACCCCTGTGGGCTGGATAGCTATATGTGCAGCTCTTGGTCCCCCCATTAAGGCGGATATCCCTCAGCAGAAGGAATGACTCTGGCCTGAGGCTCAGGCCCTGTGTGTGCTGCCCAGCCCACAGGGCTTCCATTCCCCATCTGTGTGTGCCTGGGACAAACTGCAGCCAGAACAGGGTACCTTGCATGGCCCTCTGCCTGAGACAGGACCCCACAGGCCTGGACCAGAAAGCAAAGGCTTGGACTGGATTGATACGGCCAAACGTGGGAGTCCAGAGCCTGGCTAGGGGAGGTGGGAGAGGTCGGCCTGAGTGGATCATGCTGGGCTCCGAGCCACACAGACTTTCTGCTCTTTATTCTGCAGGAGAAAGCTGGGTGGCACAGAGGGTTAAGTAGTGAGTGTGGGGAGGGTGTGTGTGATCAGGCCTAGGGCTGGCAAAGGCACTGAGTTGCCCTCATCCCCTCTCAGGCAGGGGGAGCGGCAGACCCCAGGCCTGCCATTCCTGAGCCAGCAGCCCCTTCTCACCCTCTCAGCCTGGCATCCCCACTGGTTCCTAAGATCCGCCCCCCTGGCACCTGGCAGTGGTCCTGCTTTCCCCCATGTTGGGTTACCAGATCTAGCAAGTAAGAGTCAGGGGCCTGCAAGAGAACACAGCAAAACTCTTTCTCACATGAATCATATCAATGTTTTCTTAGGTCAGTCTCCCAAAGCAATATAAATAAAAGCAAAAATAAATTTCTAATCAAACTCATAAGCTTTTGCACTGCAAAAGAAACTGGAAACAAACAGAAGAAACAAGCTCCAGAATGGGAGAAAATATTAGCAAACGATGCAACTGACAGGGGTTTAACTTCCAAGACAAAGAAGCAGATCATACAGCTCAGAATAAAAATAAACAAACAGTCCAATCAAAAACTGGGCAGAAGACCTAAATAGATATTTCTCCAAAGAAGACATACAGATGGCCAACAGGTTCATGGAAAGACGTTCAATATCACCAATTATTAGAGAAATGCAAATCAAAACTACAACAAGGCATCACCTCACACCAGTCAGAACGGCCACCACCAAAACATCTACAAATAATAAGTGCTGGAGAGGGTGTGCAGAAGAGGGAACGCTCCTACACTGTTGATGGGAATATGAATTGGTGCAGCCACTGTGGAGAACAATATGGAAGTTCCTTAACAAACTGAATATAGAGTTTCCATATGATCCAGCGATCCCACTCCTGGGCATACATATCTGGAGGAAATTCCCATTTAAAAAGATACATGCACCTCAATGTTCATAGCAGCGCTATTTACAATAGCCAAGACATAGAAGCAACCTACGTGTCCATCGACAGATGAATGGATAAAGAAGGTGTGATATATATACTACTCAGTCATAAAAACAAATGAAACAATGCATTCTATACCAATGTGGATGAACCTAGAGATTACCATACTAAGAGACGTAAGCAAGACAAATACCATACGTTATCACTTACGAGTGGAATCTTAAAAAGAAAAAACAGTACCCATGAACTTGTTGACAAGACAGAAACAAACTCACAGACATAGGTTACCAAAAGGGAACGGGAGGAGGGAAAAATTAGGAGTTGGAGATTAGCAGAAACACACTACTGTGTATAATATAGATGAAGAACAAGGTCCTATTGTATACACAGAAAATTATATTCCATATCCTGTCATAAGCCATAATGGAAAAAAACCTGTAACTGAATCACTTTGCTGTATACTTGAAACTAACATAATATTGTAAATCAGCTGTATTTCAATAAAAATAAATAAGAGTCCTGGTGAAATTGAACTTAAGGTAAATAACTTTTTAGTATAAGTATATCCCATGCAATTTGGGGGATATACTTACAACTTAAAAAATTATCAGTTTTCTCAACTTCAAATTTACCTGGTGTCCTCTATTGCCTCTGGCACCCTGTAGCTCCAGGTCAGAGTGCATCCAGGCCCGTGAAGCCGGGGCCTCCCACCTGGGGAGCTATCCAACTGCCCCTGGCCTCTGACCTTTCTGCTTCCCCACGGAAGCTGCGCCCACTTACAGGCCTCCTCGCACCTGACCTGGGCCCTGTCCTTCTCCAGACACAGCCGGTGCCCGGGAAGGCAGGGCAGAGGGCCGAGGAGGAGGTGGGCCCCTCCTGTGGGCTTTCCTCAGGATCTCCGTCCACCTGGCCAGGGCGAGAGGGGTGGTGCCTGTGATGAGCCCTGGGTTTCTGTCCATATGGGCCCCAGCTGCTCCCGGGCCTCTGACTCCCCATCTGTGAAATGGGCAGAGATCCATTGCCCTGCACACTCCTGGGTCTTTCACATGCTCAGCCCTCACCTGCTCTGTGCTTGATACCCTGGTCTAGACACAGGGCCACAGCACTTGGCAAGACACATAAGGTGCTTGCCCTCTCGGGCCAACACTCCAGTTGTAGATGGATGGTGTGGTGTTTAGTCTCTAAGTTGTGTCTGACTCTCTGCGACCCCGTGGACTGCAGCCCGCCAGGCTTCTCTGTCCACGGGATTTCCCAGGCAAGAACACTGGAGTGGGTTGCCATGCCCTCCTCCAGGGGATCGTCCCGACCCAGGGATCAAACCCTTGTCTCCTGCATTGCCAGGCGGATTCTTTACCACTGAGCCACCGGGGAAAACTGTAGATGGATAAAAATAACAAAATTAAAAAAAAAAAAAGAAGAAGTCACAAAAGTTGTCTGAAAAGTCCACTCAATACCCCCAACAAATGTCTCTGTCCAACCTGGGAAGGCACTATGGAGCTGCTGAAATGGGGTAAAACCGGATGGAGATATTCTGTCAGCATCAGATACACACGTGGGTTTGAAGGGTTAGTAGGAAAAAAATGATGTAACATATCTTCTCATAATTTTTAAACTTCTCCCATACTGAAATGATTGTGTATTGGGTTAAAGTGCAATTAAAATCAACGTGCCCTGATTTTACTTTTTCAGATGTGGCTAGGAGCACATTTCCTATGACGCATGTGGCTCGCATTACATTTCTATTCTAGAGCGTGATCGTCTGGGAATTCAAAAGGAGGACAGGGAAGTCACTCTGAACTGAGCCTCAACATTGAAAGGAATTTTTATGCCCAGGTTGAAACAAATATAAACAGCGTAATAAACACTGGTGTGCTTGTCCTGGTTCAAAATTCTCAAAACAGCTCTTCCTTTTGTATTAATCCATCCCCTATTTCCCTCTTCCGTAGGATTTTTTCTTTTCTTGGTTGTGCGGGTGTTGTTTCAGCATGAAGGCAGGCTTAGTTGCCCCGCAGCTTGTGGGATCTTAGTTCCTTGACCAGGAACTGAGGCCATGTCTGCTACATTGGAAGGCAGACTCTTTATCACCAGACCACCAGAGAAAGTCCCCTTCTTCTGTATGATTTTGAAGCAAACCCCAGCATCTTGTCATTCCACTTTAATACTTTTATACATAGCTCTGAAAATGGACTCTTGGAAAAACAAAGTCCCAGCAATACCGCTCCTAGGTATAGCCCCAAGAGAACTGAAAACATGTTTATAAAATACCTTGTACAGGAACGTTTAGACAGGCATCATTCTTAGTAGCCCAAATGTAGCAACAGCCCAAATGTCTGTCAGTTGATGAGGATAAACAAAACTCACGCTATCCATAGGATGAATAATCTTTTGCAATAAAAAGGAATGAAGTCAAGACTTCCCTGGTGGTCCAATGGTTAAGAATCCGCCTTCCAATGCAGGGGATGTGGTTTGATCCCTGGTCAGGGAGCTAAGATCCCACATGCTGTGGGGCAACTAAACCCCGGCACCACAACTAGAGAAACCTACATGCGCTGCAATGAAGACCCAGCAAAAAAACACAAAACAGAGCGAAGCACCCATACCTGCTGCAGCCTCAGTGAAATTTGCAAACATGATGCTCAGTGAAAGAGGCTGGATGCACATGTTACCTGATTCTATTTATAGGAAATGTCCAGGATTGGCAAATCCAGAAAGACAGAAAGCAGGTTAGTGTTTGCCAAGGGCTAGGGAATGACTTTTCATACTGTTCATGGAGTTCTCAGGGCAAAAATCCTGGAGTGGTTTGCCATTGCCTCCTCCAGTGCGCCACGTTTTATCAGAACTCTCCACTATAACCTGTTTGTCTTGAGTGGCCCTGCACGGCATGGCTCATAGCTTCATTGAGTTAAGGGAGATTGCCGGCAAAAATAGCAACAGGCTCAGATATGCAGATGATACCACCCTAACAGCAGAAAGTGAAGAGGAACTAAAGAGCCTCTTGATGAGGATGAAAGAGGAGAGTAAAAAAGCTGGCTTAAAATTTAACATTCAAAACACTGGAATCATGGCATCCAGTCCCATCACTTCATGACAGATAGAAGGGGAAAAGTGGAAACAGTGACAGATTTTATTTCCTGGGGCTGCAGAATCACTGCTGACAGTAACTATAGACATGAAATTAAAAGGCACTTGCTCCTTGGAAAGAAAGCTATGATAAACCTAGACAGCATATTAAAAAGCAGAGTCATCATCACTTTGCAGACAAGTCCAAAGCTATGGCTTTTCCAGTAGTCATGTATGGATGTGAGAGTTGGACTGTAAAGAAGGCTNTTCAGAGTGGGCAGACAGCCCGAGGATTCTGCAGGAAATTCATCATTGGCTTTGAAACCAGCTGCAGTGGTTTAACCGGGGTCTGCGTGCTCAGTCATGTCTGACTCTTTGCGACCCCATGGACTGTAGCCAGCCAGACTCCTCTGTCCATGGGATTCTCCAGGTGAAAAACTGGAGTGGGTTGCCATTCCCCTCTCCGGGAGATCTTCCTGACCCAGGAATCAAACCCATGTTTCCTGCACTGCAGGTGGAGTAACCTGGGGCTGCAGGTTAAATGCAGATTCCAGGGCCCCTGAAGTTTCAGGGCCAGTCCTGGGAATCTACTTTTAATAAGAACAGTGGGGAATCCTTGGGTTCAGAGACTTCTAGGAAACACTGACCGTCTCCCCTCACACCAGCATCACTGAATATGACTACTGCCTCAAGTCACCTCTGCTGGTCTTGGCCCAGGAAAGGCTTGGGGAACAGAGCTTTGAGAAACAGCCCCCAGCTCTGGTCCCTACAGTGTGGCTTCCAGCACTGAAGCCAGAACAACTGAAGGGAGGGGGCTCCAGGCTCAGGCAGGCACTGGCCTCTGGATGGTCCTTGGAGGTGGACCTGTAGAGTCAGGCAACCCAGCTGGGAATGTGGTTCCACCACTCCCTGGCTGGGTGGCCTGGGGCAGGAGGCTTCAATTCTCTGGCCTTAGTCTCCACACCTCCTCTCACCTGGTTGGAATGATGCAAGGACTAGAGAAAACACATGTTGAGTGCTTTGCTCAGAGTAGGGATTCAGGAAATATGGCCCTGGTAATACTGCCTGTGGTCATCAGGAGAAGAACTTAGGGCCCAAGAAACCCCTGTGGGCTGGATAGCTATATGTGCAGCTCTTGGTCCCCCCATTAAGGCGGATATCCCTCAGCAGAAGGAATGACTCTGGCCTGAGGCTCAGGCCCTGTGTGTGCTGCCCAGCCCACAGGGCTTCCATTCCCCATCTGTGTGTGCCTGGGACAAACTGCAGCCAGAACAGGGTACCTTGCATGGCCCTCTGCCTGAGACAGGACCCCACAGGCCTGGACCAGAAAGCAAAGGCTTGGACTGGATTGATACGGCCAAACGTGGGAGTCCAGAGCCTGGCTAGGGGAGGTGGGAGAGGTCGGCCTGAGTGGATCATGCTGGGCTCCGAGCCACACAGACTTTCTGCTCTTTATTCTGCAGGAGAAAGCTGGGTGGCACAGAGGGTTAAGTAGTGAGTGTGGGGAGGGTGTGTGTGATCAGGCCTAGGGCTGGCAAAGGCACTGAGTTGCCCTCATCCCCTCTCAGGCAGGGGGAGCGGCAGACCCCAGGCCTGCCATTCCTGAGCCAGCAGCCCCTTCTCACCCTCTCAGCCTGGCATCCCCACTGGTTCCTAAGATCCGCCCCCCTGGCACCTGGCAGTGGTCCTGCTTTCCCCCATGTTGGGTTACCAGATCTAGCAAGTAAGAGTCAGGGGCCTGCAAGAGAACACAGCAAAACTCTTTCTCACATGAATCATATCAATGTTTTCTTAGGTCAGTCTCCCAAAGCAATATAAATAAAAGCAAAAATAAATTTCTAATCAAACTCATAAGCTTTTGCACTGCAAAAGAAACTGGAAACAAACAGAAGAAACAAGCTCCAGAATGGGAGAAAATATTAGCAAACGATGCAACTGACAGGGGTTTAACTTCCAAGACAAAGAAGCAGATCATACAGCTCAGAATAAAAATAAACAAACAGTCCAATCAAAAACTGGGCAGAAGACCTAAATAGATATTTCTCCAAAGAAGACATACAGATGGCCAACAGGTTCATGGAAAGACGTTCAATATCACCAATTATTAGAGAAATGCAAATCAAAACTACAACAAGGCATCACCTCACACCAGTCAGAACGGCTACCACCAAAACATCTACAAATAATAAGTGCTGGAGAGGGTGTGCAGAAGAGGGAACGCTCCTACACTGTTGATGGGAATATGAATTGGTGCAGCCACTGTGGAGAACAATATGGAAGTTCCTTAACAAACTGAATATAGAGTTTCCATATGATCCAGCGATCCCACTCCTGGGCATACATATCTGGAGGAAATTCCCATTTAAAAAGATACATGCACCTCAATGTTCATAGCAGCGCTATTTACAATAGCCAAGACATAGAAGCAACCTACGTGTCCATCGACAGATGAATGGATAAAGAAGGTGTGATATATATACTACTCAGTCATAAAAACAAATGAAACAATGCATTCTATACCAATGTGGATGAACCTAGAGATTACCATACTAAGAGACGTAAGCAAGACAAATACCATACGTTATCACTTACGAGTGGAATCTTAAAAAGAAAAAACAGTACCCATGAACTTGTTGACAAGACAGAAACAAACTCACAGACATAGGTTACCAAAAGGGAACGGGAGGAGGGAAAAATTAGGAGTTGGAGATTAGCAGAAACACACTACTGTATATAATATAGATGAAGAACAAGGTCCTATTGTATACACAGAAAATTATATTCCATATCCTGTCATAAGCCATAATGGAAAAAAACCTGTAACTGAATCACTTTGCTGTATACTTGAAACTAACATAATATTGTAAATCAGCTGTATTTCAATAAAAATAAATAAGAGTCCTGGTGAAATTGAACTTAAGGTAAATAACTTTTTAGTATAAGTATATCCCATGCAATTTGGGGGATATACTTACAACTTAAAAAATTATCAGTTTTCTCAACTTCAAATTTACCTGGTGTCCTCTATTGCCTCTGGCACCCTGTAGCTCCAGGTCAGAGTGCATCCAGGCCCGTGAAGCCGGGGCCTCCCACCTGGGGAGCTATCCAACTGCCCCTGGCCTCTGACCTTTCTGCTTCCCCACGGAAGCTGCGCCCACTTACAGGCCTCCTCGCACCTGACCTGGGCCCTGTCCTTCTCCAGACACAGCCGGTGCCCGGGAAGGCAGGGCAGAGGGCCGAGGAGGAGGTGGGCCCCTCCTGTGGGCTTTCCTCAGGATCTCCGTCCACCTGGCCGGGGCGAGAGGGGTGGTGCCTGTGATGGGCCCTGGGTTTCTGTCCATATGGGCCCCAGCTGCTCCCGGGCCTCTGACTCCCCATCTGTGAAATGGGCAGAGATCCATTGCCCTGCACACTCCTGGGTCTTTCACATGCTCAGCCCTCACCTGCTCTGTGCTTGATACCCTGGTCTAGACACAGGGCCACAGCACTTGGCAAGACACATAAGGTGCTTGCCCTCTCGGGCCAACACTCCAGTTGTAGATGGATGGTGTGGTGTTTAGTCTCTAAGTTGTGTCTGACTCTCTGCGACCCCGTGGACTGCAGCCCGCCAGGCTTCTCTGTCCACGGGATTTCCCAGGCAAGAACACTGGAGTGGGTTGCCATGCCCTCCTCCAGGGGATCGTCCCGACCCAGGGATCAAACCCTTGTCTCCTGCATTGCCAGGCGGATTCTTTACCACTGAGCCACCGGGGAAAACTGTAGATGGATAAAAATAACAAAATTAAAAAAAAAAAAAGAAGAAGTCACAAAAGTTGTCTGAAAAGTCCACTCAATACCCCCAACAAATGTCTCTGTCCAACCTGGGAAGGCACTATGGAGCTGCTGAAATGGGGTAAAACCGGATGGAGATATTCTGTCAGCATCAGATACACACGTGGGTTTGAAGGGTTAGTAGGAAAAAAATGATGTAACATATCTTCTCATAATTTTTAAACTTCTCCCATACTGAAATGATTGTGTATTGGGTTAAAGTGCAATTAAAATCAACGTGCCCTGATTTTACTTTTTCAGATGTGGCTAGGAGCACATTTCCTATGACGCATGTGGCTCGCATTACATTTCTATTCTAGAGCGTGATCGTCTGGGAATTCAAAAGGAGGACAGGGAAGTCACTCTGAACTGAGCCTCAACATTGAAAGGAATTTTTATGCCCAGGTTGAAACAAATATAAACAGCGTAATAAACACTGGTGTGCTTGTCCTGGTTCAAAATTCTCAAAACAGCTCTTCCTTTTGTATTAATCCATCCCCTATTTCCCTCTTCCGTAGGATTTTTTCTTTTCTTGGTTGTGCGGGTGTTGTTTCAGCATGAAGGCAGGCTTAGTTGCCCCGCAGCTTGTGGGATCTTAGTTCCTTGACCAGGAACTGAGGCCATGTCTGCTACATTGGAAGGCAGACTCTTTATCACCAGACCACCAGAGAAAGTCCCCTTCTTCTGTATGATTTTGAAGCAAACCCCAGCATCTTGTCATTCCACTTTAATACTTTTATACATAGCTCTGAAAATGGACTCTTGGAAAAACAAAGTCCCAGCAATACCGCTCCTAGGTATAGCCCCAAGAGAACTGAAAACATGTTTATAAAATACCTTGTACAGGAACGTTTAGACAGGCATCATTCTTAGTAGCCCAAATGTAGCAACAGCCCAAATGTCTGTCAGTTGATGAGGATAAACAAAACTCACGCTATCCATAGGATGAATAATCTTTTGCAATAAAAAGGAATGAAGTCAAGACTTCCCTGGTGGTCCAATGGTTAAGAATCCGCCTTCCAATGCAGGGGATGTGGTTTGATCCCTGGTCAGGGAGCTAAGATCCCACATGCTGTGGGGCAACTAAACCCCGGCACCACAACTAGAGAAACCTACATGCGCTGCAATGAAGACCCAGCAAAAAAACACAAAACAGAGCGAAGCACCCATACCTGCTGCAGCCTCAGTGAAATTTGCAAACATGATGCTCAGTGAAAGAGGCTGGATGCACATGTTACCTGATTCTATTTATAGGAAATGTCCAGGATTGGCAAATCCAGAAAGACAGAAAGCAGGTTAGTGTTTGCCAAGGGCTAGGGAATGACTTTTCATACTGTTCATGGAGTTCTCAGGGCAAAAATCCTGGAGTGGTTTGCCATTGCCTCCTCCAGTGCGCCACGTTTTATCAGAACTCTCCACTATAACCTGTTTGTCTTGAGTGGCCCTGCACGGCATGGCTCATAGCTTCATTGAGTTAAGGGAGATTGCCGGCAAAAATAGCAACAGGCTCAGATATGCAGATGATACCACCCTAACAGCAGAAAGTGAAGAGGAACTAAAGAGCCTCTTGATGAGGATGAAAGAGGAGAGTAAAAAAGCTGGCTTAAAATTTAACATTCAAAACACTGGAATCATGGCATCCAGTCCCATCACTTCATGACAGATAGAAGGGGAAAAGTGGAAACAGTGACAGATTTTATTTCCTGGGGCTGCAGAATCACTGCTGACAGTAACTATAGACATGAAATTAAAAGGCACTTGCTCCTTGGAAAGAAAGCTATGATAAACCTAGACAGCATATTAAAAAGCAGAGTCATCATCACTTTGCAGACAAGTCCAAAGCTATGGCTTTTCCAGTAGTCATGTATGGATGTGAGAGTTGGACTGTAAAGAAGGCTGAGTGCTGAAGAATTGATGCTTTAAGAATGTGTTGCTGGAGAAGACTCTTGAGAGTCCCTTGGACTGCAAGGGGATCAAACCAGTCCATCCTAAAGGAAATCAACCCTGAATATTGATTGAAAGGACTGATGCTGAAGCTGAAGCTCCAATACTTTGGCCATATGATGAGTAGAGCTGAGTCATTGGAAAAGACCCTGATGCTGGGAAAGACTGAAGGCAGGAGGAGAAGGGGATGACAGAGGATGAGATGGTTAGATGGCATCACTGACTCAATGGACACGAATCTGAGCAAACTCCAGGAGATGGTGAAGGACAAGGAAGACTGGTGTGCTATAGTCCATGGGGCCACAATGAGTCGGACAAGACTGAGTAACTGAACAGCAAGGGGATGAGTGCTGGTTACTACAAAGTCTCTTTTGTGGGTGATGAAAATGTTCCTGAATTAGATAGTGGTGATGATTTCACCATTTGGGGAATATCCTAGAAACTCACTGCATGTTACACTTTAAAAGGATGAATTGTACGGAATTCAAATTTTATGTCCATTTTAAAAAGCTTCCATATTATCATGCCTAACATGATGAATAATAATCCTTTGTGTTAGAGATCTTATCCAAAATCCTGTCAGGGTTCATTTCCCAATTGTTTCTTAAATATTTTTATTTCCCATAGTTTTTTCCAGTCCCATCCCAAGCAGGGCCACGCCATGCAGGTGAGTAATGCACAGACGGTTGTTAATTAGTCACTAAATCATGTCCGACTCTGCGACCCCGTGGACTGCAGCCTGCCAGGGTCCTCTGTCCATGGGGTTTTCCACACAAGAATACTGGAGTGGCAGAGAAGGCAACGGCACCCCACTGCAGGACTCTTGCCTGGAAAATTCCATGGACGGAGGAGCCTGGTAGGCTGCAGTCCATGGGGTTACTAAGAGTAAACCAGAAGGTTCCTCTCCACCCTTCACAATGTGTTTGTGAAGGACCCAGACCTTTGGTCTTTTGCATCTTCTCAAGGTCTGTGTCCTGTGGCTTTCCTGGGGGTGGGGGACCCCACACTCTCAGACTGCTATGTAGGGCATTGCACCCCACCAGTTCTCCCCCAGTGGCAGCTGACTTGCCAAAGAAATACCACTGCAAGGTAGGGGCTGGCACAGAGCTGTGAGTTCAGTCAGAACACACGGAGTGTGTGGTTCGGTCATGTTCGACAGCTTTGCGACCCGTGGACTGTAGCCCACCAGACTCCTTTGTTCATGGAATTCGCTAAGCAAGAATGCTGGAGTGGGTTGCCATACCCTTTTCCAGGGGATCTTCCCCATCCAGGGGTTGAACCCCAGTCTCCTCCACTGGCAGGCAGATTCTTTACCATCTGAGCCACCAGGGAAGCCTGTGACAGAGCCTGGGTGCCAGGTAGACAGCAAGGACTAGGCCCTATCTACAGACTGTCGCAGGAGTCTCATCAGAGTCCCCAGCAAACAAGATTTTTCCCAGGCCCTCTTATCTTTCCACTTCGCACAGATTTCACAGGGCCCTCCGCCCCTTCCATTTCTGTTGCCAGAGCTGTACCCTGTCCTGTACAAAGACGGGAGCAGGAAACTTGGGTCTCCATCCTCAGGTAAGTGGTTCCCACCTTCCCCCTCCCATTAGGTGGACCCCAAACTCCCACCCTGGCTCATACGGCTTGGCAGGGCAGGACAAGCTCCCTTCTTTCAGCTCAGAGGCTCACTCTGCATCTGCATGCTGACCAGATTCCACCAGTCATTACAACATATCCACGTGGGTCTTTCCTTCCTCAGGGCCTTTGCACAGGCTGTTTGGTTTTGGGGTTTTTTTGGCATCAGTGCTCCCGCATGCACACACTGATTTATCACGGTGCTGATGACAAGGAGGCTCCAAGCCTCCCTTTCAGGCCCCCAGCCTAATGACCCAGCTACCACCTCTACACCTTTGCTGTCTCTGTTTTGAGTTCTTGAGGGACTTTTCACGTGCCCCCTAACTCGTCCATCTTGCTTGCTGTGTTTGATCATTCATATTTTCTCGGAACTAGAGTCTCAGCGCTGGGAGGGAAGGACCCTGTGTCTAGACTCACACCCAGAGGAAGTGGAGGAGCAGGTGAGTGAAGGCCCCGGGGGTGTGTAGGACAGCGATTCTCTCCCTACCCATCTCACAGATGGGGAAATAGAGACCCAGACACAGCTGAGGTCCATCTGAATAGAAATCGAGGACTCCACTCTGTGTTCCACCTGCTGTCAGGAAGGTGTGTGGGCACCCCATGGGCAGCCCACAGGAGGAGCCCACTCCCCCACTCAGCTCTCTGCCCTGTCTTCCTGGCACCTGCTGTGGCTGGAGAGGGACAAGGCCTGGGTCAGGTGGGAGGAGGTCTGTGAAATGGGCGCAGCTTCTGTGGGGTAGCAGGAAGGTGAGAGGCTTGGGAACAGGTGGGCAGCTTCAGGGGCCTGGAGTCATAGGGTTCCCAGATACAATAGAGGACACCAGGTAAACCTGAAATTGAGGTAAACAACCGGTAATTTTTTAGTATAGATATGTCCCAAATGGGCTTCCCTTGCGGCTCAGACAATCAAGTATCTGCCCGAAATGTGGGAGACCCATGTTCGATCCCTGGGTAAGGAAGAGCCCCTGGAGAAGAGAACAGCTACTCAATCCAGTATTCTTGCCCAGAGAATCCCGTGAACAGAGGAGCCTGGCAGGCTACAGTCCATGGGGTTGCAGAGTTGGACATGACCGTGTTAGTCGCTCTCATGTCCCAAATATTGCATGGGACATGCTGCTGCTGCTAAGTCGCTTCAGTCGTGTCTGACTCTGTGCGATCCCATAGACTGCAGCCCACCAGGCTCCCCCATCCCTGGGAACTCTCCAGGCAAGAACACTGGAGTGGGTTGCCATTTCCTTCTCCAACACATGGAAGTGAAAAGTGAAAGTCAAGTCTTTCAGTCGTATCCGACTCTTAGCGACACCATGGACTGCAGCCTACCAGGCTCCTCCACCCATGGGATTTTCCAGGCAAGAGTACTGGAATGGAGTGCCATTGCCTTCTCTGCATGGGACATACTTATCCTAAAAAGTTGCTTACCTCCAGTTCAATTCCACCGGGCTCCCTTATTCTTACTTGTTAGATCTGACACCCCAATTTGGGAGGGGGGTGCAGGGGCTCTGCCAGGTGCCAGGTGGGCAGATCCAGCGGGAGTGCCTGGCTGAGTATGAGATGGGGCTGCTAGCCTGGGAAAGACAGGCATGGGGCTGCTGCTTCCAGCCCCTGCTCCCGCCTGATGGGGAATGGGGGCAGCTGAGGGCCTCTTCCAGCTCTGGGTCTGATCAAACACCCTCTACTCGCTGCTTCACCCTCTGTACCAGCCACCCTTGACCCACAAGATAAAGAGCAGAAAGTCTGCAAGGCTTAGGACCTGGTAAGGTCTGTGAGTTACTTACCTGCTATGGGACTGTTAAGCCAATGGCAGTGTCCAATGACACGGGCTCCTGCCTGATGGGGAGGTATGAGAACTAAAGAGCTGGATGCTTTCGCTCCTTCCTGCAGCTGGGTCACTGTCCTTTCACATGAGCCCTGCTGGCTGCTTAACCATGCGGAGGCCTTCTCTCAAGTCCAGTGATGCTGCCTCCTTGTGCCAGAAGCTTGCTCTTTGCTCTGGTCTCTGCTGTCACCTGGAACGAAGTGGAGGCCTTCGCTATGCCAGCAGGTCACTCCCTGGAGAGGGGAAATTCCAAAGCAGGGGACAAAAGGGACAAGCAAGATTTGATGTGTCCGGCCTGGCCTCCCAAGCCATCTGACATCTCTCCAGGCTGTGGAGGAGTCGGCAAACAGGCCAGAGAAGAAGGGCTCTTATCACTCAAGGGCTGGGCCAAGGGCAGAAATGTCAAGTTCACAGCAGGGCTGTTTCAGGGAGAGTGGGCGGTGGTTGGTACTCATCTTGAGCTCTGGCCTCCTGTTGGAGTGCTGGGAGCTTGGCGGGTCCCTCCCACGGGTGCAGTGCTGGGAAGATCGCAGTGCTGGTCTCTCCCAGCAGCTGGAAGTCCAGTTTGTATCCTGCCTGCATTAGAGAAGATGCCGCAAGTGGACTCTGCTTGGTGGGGCCTATTGATCTTTTCTGCTTCACCCTCCTCCACCCATCATGCTCTGGGAACACTGGGCCAGAGTCTAAGATTTCCAGAAGCTCCAATCCCCTTCCTGCCTCAGGGCCTTTGCATCTGCTGTTTCCCCTTCCAGGAGTGCCCTATCTCCCCAGATTTTCTTAGGACTGACAATATGAGATTTCTCTCCAAAAAGACTTCACTGACTCCCAGCCCATGTCCCACCCAATCGCTCAATCCCTCTCTAGGGTCTGGAATCTAGACATGTTTTGTCCTCTTTCTAGCACTTTCCATGAAGTCTAATTATCTTGATTTCTTATTAGTTAGGCAACCTTTCTCCTCCCCTGTCCACCACTCGAATATTATCTCTGTAAGAACAGGTGACCCTGAGATGGTGGTCCAGGGGTTAAGACTTCACCTTCCAATACAGGGAGTGCAGGTTCAGTTCCTGGTTAGGAAGCTAAGATCCCACATGCCTCATGGTGAAAAAATCAAAACACAAAACGGAAGCAATATTGTAAGAAATTCAATGAAGACCTTAAAAATGGTCCACATTAAAAAAAAAAAAGCTTAAAAAATAAAAACAGATGCCCCTTCTGTCCACTGAGTACAGTGCCAGGCACATTGTGGACGTTGAACAGTGTCTGGTGAGTAAGCGATGAAGAGATGAGAGACTCTGGGGAATGTGTCAGGCAGCAGATATCTGCCCACTGTGCAGAAGATACTTCAGGTCAGGGCAAAGAGAAGCCTGGATTCCACTTCCCGCTGGGTGGGTTTGATCTGAATCCAAGTTTTTCCCAGAACCGCACGCATCACGGACACAGATTGGAATGGGATGGGCAGTGGGGCCAGGTAGCCCAAGCTCTAGTTCAGAAGTCCGGGTCTTGTGGAAGAGCAGCCCATGTGCCGCCTGGCTGCCAGCCCTGGCAGGTCAGAGAGCCAGCAGGCAGAAAGCCACCACTTACGGGAAATGCTCTGATGAGAAGAAAAGGGCGGAGAGTTGTTTGGACCCAGCACTGGCCCTGGTCCAGATGGGATCAGGAAGCCTGCACCACCGCATCAACCCGGCTTAGTTCCTCCTGGGAGCGGCTGTCGGCTGAGAGAGTGCCTTAAGAAAAAGTCAAGGGGCCCTACTCCTCCATTCCTGCCTCCCCGCTTGCAAAAAAACAACAAAAAGGAGTTTGTAAGATACTTGAGTGAGTCCTGAGAGGCAGCCAAGTGCGGTGGCTGAGAACACAGACTTGCAGCTTGACCAGATTCGAAGCTCAGCTCCTCTGCTTATCAGCCAGGAGATCTTGGGCAAGTTATTAAATCTCCCAACCTCAGCTTTCTTGCCTGTAAATGAGGATACTTGTGGCATCTCCTTCTGAGGACTGATGGAGAGAGTAAAAGAGTTAATATTTTACTATGTGCTCAGACCATTGCTGGCCTCTCCTGTATGCTGAATAAATTATGTCAGTCTGTCCTATGACCACGCCGGAAGACAAGCTGGACTGTGTCCATTCTATGGATGGGGAGACTGAGGCTCAGAAAGGGTCTTCAGAGCAGGGGCACAGCAAACACATGGTAAAACCCCGAGCAGATCTCAAGTCTCCTGCCTCTTGATCAGAGTTCTGCTCATCATGTAACGCTGGGCTCTGCAGTCAAGCTCTTGACCCAAGGTTGCGTGGCACTGGCCAGAGGGCTGAATTTGGTATCCAGGCATGTTTGGGTCAGACCCGTGTCACTGAAAAGAGCCAGCAGATGGAGTCTATGAAATTAACTGCCAATATTTAAAAATCAGTTGTCACTTTTTTTTTTAATCCTTATATCTGGTTTCTCTTGAGAAACTGGGCACTCAGGCATTGTGGAGCCTGCCATCCCCTATGGCAGAGCTGAGCTGGGGCTGTCCCCCTCTAGATGAGGTCCCCTAGACCCAGCAAACAGTTTGCTCATTTCTGTTTGCTGTCTGTTCCCGATAAGTTTGCTTCCGCTTAAAACCCACTGTCCTGGAACTTCCCTGGTGGTTCAGTGGTTAAGAATCCACCTGCCAGTGAAGCAGGCATGGATTTGATCCCTGGTCCAGGAAGATCGTGTATGCCATGGGATGCTAAGCCAGCATGCTGCAACTGCTGAAGCCTGCTGCGTGCCCTGGAGTCCGTGCCCTGCAACGAAAGAAGCCACTGAAGTGAGAAGCCCATGCACAGCAACAAAGGCTCAGTGCAGCCAAACAAAGCACAAAGCAACAACCATAACAGAAATTAAACGGAAAACCCACCGTCTAAGGTGGGACTCCCCAGAAGCAGGCCCTACCCACTGACGAGGATTCATACGAATGTGAGGCTTTAGAGCAGAGGGAGGAAGACCAGGCAGACGTGAGACAGTAGGTAAAATCCCACAGAAGGTGTATTGTCTTCCTGGTGTTCAGTCGCTCAGTCGTGTCTGACTCTGCAACCCCATGGACTGCAGCACGCCAGGCTTCCCTGTCCTTCACTATTTCCTGGAGTGTGCTTAAACTCATGTCCATTGAGTCAATGAGGCCATCCAACCATCTCATCCTCTGTCGTCCCCTTCTCCTCCTGTCCCCAACCTTTCCCAGCATTAGGGTCTTTTCCAATGAGTCGGTTCTTTGGATCAGGTGGCCAAGTATTGGAGTTTCAGCTTCAGCATCAGTCCTTCCAGTGAATATTCAGAGTTGATTTCTTTTCGGATGGCCTGGTTGGATCTCCTTGCAGTCCAGGGAATTCTCAAGAGCCTTCTGCAGCACCACAGTTCAAAAGAATGAATTCTTCTGCACTCAGCCTTCTTTATGGTCCAGCTCTCACATCCATACATGACTGCTGGAAAAACCATAGCCTTGACTATACAGACCTTTGTTGGCAAAGTGTTGTCTCTGTTTTTTAATATGCTGCCTAGGTTTATCATAGCTTTCCTTCCAAGGAGCAAGCGTCTTTTAGTTTCATTAATTTAGTTAATTTCCTAGGGCTGCCACAATGAAGTATCACAAATGGAGCGGCTTAAACAACAGATTTTTTTTTTTTTTTCCGTCTCACAGTCCGGGAGCCAGAAGTCCAAGGTCAAGAGTGTCGATAGGGCCGGGTCCCCTGTAAAGGCACCAGGGAAGGGTCTGTTCGGGCCCATCTCCTGGCTGCTAGTGGTTCCTAGGCTTGTGACGGCATGACTCCATCCTTCTCATGGTATTCTCCCTGTGTCCTTTTTAGAGGGATACCAGTCATGCAGGATTGAAGGCCCACCCTACCCCTCATCTTAAATATTTACATCGGCCATGACTTTACTTCCAAATAAGGTCTCATCCTGAGGGACTAGGGGCTGGGACTTTAACATATGAATGGGGGGTGGGGGGAGGGAAACAAAGCAGCCCAGAAGGTAACTGTGGCTCACTCAGAGTCACTCCACATCGGGGAGAGGAGTGGAAATATTTATACCCACCCCTGGTGGCTCAGACAGTAAAGCATCTGCCTGCAATGCGGGAGACCGGGGTTCGATTCCTGGGTCTGGAAGATCCCCTGGAGAAGGAAATGGTCATCCATTCCAGCACTCTTGCCTGGAAAATCCCATGGACGGAGGAGCCTGATAGGCTATGGTCCATGGGGTCGCAAAGGGTTGGACATAACTGAGCGACTTCACTGCCCCCGACCCCACTTCCCAGCCATGCGTCAACCATTGGATAAGGACTGCGCCCAGCAGGGTCAGGAATTCCCGGGCACTTGCAGCTCTGGCCACACAAAGGCAAAGCAGGTTCCAGCAGCAGGAAGATTGTCCTCCAGGAAAGAGGAGCTAGTGGTGCTGTTGGGAGTGAGAGTTCACAGGGGGTTGCTGGGCACGAAGGTGGGAAGGGATCTGGAAGATGTGAGCATCTGCTGTCCCCATCATCCATGGAATACACTGAAAACAGAGCCTTCAGCCCACATCTGCCACCCACGTGCATGGTATGGAGTGGTGTCTCAGGGTCTTCCTTTTTCCTTATACAGACCACATTAGCTGGACTGGAGCTGCCGAGGTGGGTGTCATGGGTACCCTGACTCGGCTGGTACTCAAGGACAGGTGGCAGGTGGCTGTGCAGAGGCCTCATACCTGCAAGCCTCACCTACAGAGGGGCTGAGGAGCCGTGGGACAAACGGGACTCCCAGCTCGGAAACCACATCTCATGAAATGTAGCATCTGTAGGCAGTAAGTGCAGTCTGGATGCTCAGTCATGTCTGACTCTTTGCAACCTCATGAACCATAGCCCACTAGGTTCCTCCATCCATGGGATTTTCCAGGCAAGAATACTGGAGTTGGGTTGCCATTCCCTCCTCCGGGGTGGCTTTCCCACCCAGGGATCAAAGCTGGGTCTCCTGTATTGTAGGCAGATTCTTTACCTCTGAGCCACCTGGAAAGCAGGAAGGGACACCAGAAATGAGGATAACTATGGGCTTCCCTGGTGGCTCAGATGGTAAAGAATATGCCTGCAATGCAGAAGACCCAGATTCAATCCCTGGGTGGGGAAGACACCCTGGGGAAGGGAATGGCAACCCACTCCAGTATTCTTGCCTGGAGAATCCCAAGGATGGAGGAGCTTGGAGGATTACAGTCCATGGGGTTGCACAGTCAGACACAACTGAGCTACTCTCACTTTCATGAGGAAATGGGGTCCTCGAGTGGAGAATTTGATTCAGCAGTGAAGGCAGGGGGCAGGCAGGAGTGGTGCTCTGGTTCATGTGCAAAGGTGATAAAAATGATCCCCACCCCAGTCGTCTGAACACTTAAGATGCTTGTATGTAGGTGCCTGGGGGTCCAGGCAGTCTTGCTGTGGATCACCTGCTGGGAAGATGTCTCGAAGAAGGTAGCAGTGTGCTCTGGGAGATGCTCACAGACATCGACCCTAGGGAGGAACTGTGCCGTGCTGGCAGGTGGCAGCCTTGACCTTTGAGAACATCAAGGTTTGAACTAGAAATCCCAGCTTGACCAACAACACTAGCTGGTCTGTGTGTGCCTTGTGCAGCTCCATGGATTCATGGTGGCAGCTGCGAAATGGCTATGCTCACAGACATCGACCCTAGGGAGGAACTGTGCCGTGTTGGCAGGTGGCAGCCTTGACCTTTGAGAACATCAAGGTTTGAACTAGAAATCCCAGCTTGACCAACAACACTAGCTGGTCTGTGTGTGCCTTGTGCAGCTCCATGGATTCATGGTGGCAGCTGTGAAATGGCCCTGATCCCACCCTCTGCACCCCTGACACTAAAATTACTAGCAGGTGAGGGTGGTTGAGGCCAGCAGACATGGAAGAACAAACTGAAGCTTGGTGTGTGGGGGTGTCGCTGCTTGTAGAGCACATGCCAGAGCACATCACAGCTGACACCCCTGGAGTCTGACAATCTGGTTCCTGTCCCAGCTCCGCCACAGCTCTGAGCATTGCAACTTAGCCTAGGCTAGGCTGTTTGAACAAATAGACCTTACATTTTCTGAGCCTTAACATGATACAAATTCTCTCTTGCTCACTTAATAGCCCTGAGTTGATGTTCAGGTTGGCAGGATAGTTCTCCACTTCGAAAAATCCAAGCTATTTCTGGGCTCCCCTGGTGCTTCAGATGGTAAAGAATCTGCCTGCAATGCAGGAGACCCAGGTTCGATCCCTGGGTGGGGAGGATCCCCTGCAGAAGGGAATGGCAACCCACTCCAGTATTCTTTCCTGGAGAATTCCATGGACAGAGGAGCCTGGCGGGCTACAGTCCATGGGGTTGCAAAGAGTCAGATATGATTGAGCAACCAGCACACACACAGGCTCTTTCTATCCCATGGCTCCATTGCCCTCGGACCTTGTCTTCCGTACCCAGAAAATGGAAGGGGAAAGAGAACACGGGAGAGGGAACCCACTCTCTTAAAGGACCCAGAAGAGGCAGAGATGCCACTGGCGTGAACTTGGTCACATGACCACACATAAATGCAAGGGAGGCTGGGAAATGTGGTCCAGCTGTGTGCTTGGCTACAATCTTCCTTTTTTTTTTTTT
>SJYX01018462.1:163113-191324 GCA_006410675.1 Oreotragus oreotragus
CCTGGGATTTCTTTGGAAGGAATGATGCTAAAGCTGAAACTCCAGTACTTTGGCCACCTCATGCGAAGAGTTGACTCATTGGAAAAGACTCTGATGCTGGGAGGGATTGGGGGCAGGAGGAGAAGGGGATGACCGAGGATGAGATGGCTGGATGGCATCACAGACTTGATGGACGTGAGTCTGAGTGAACTCCGGGAGTTGGTGATGGACAGGGAGGCCTGGCATGCTGCGATTCATGGGGTCGCAAAGAGTCAGACACGACTGAGCGACTGAACTGAACTGAACTGTACATATGTCCTCTTCCTCTTGAATCCTATGTTTATAGAGAATTGAGAAGACAGCTTTTGATGGATATCTATCAGCATCTTCCCCAACGTGAGTTAATGCCTCTGGGGTCCCACCTTCTTGACTGAAAAATGAGAATGACAGCCCTCCCACATGAAAAATGCTTAGTGCTATGCCTGGCACATGGTAAACCCCAGATAAATGAGCATCCAGCATTACCAGGTACCTGTAGCGGCCACTGGGGTTCTTGGACATACTGGGAAAGAGAAACGATAGACAAGGCTGGACCTCCTGGTAGGCAGAAGAGGTCAGGCATATTGAGATTTTAACTCCAACATGACTACACTTGGACTCCATCTGGGGAAACCCAAATATCTAAAATTACTCAGCTTCCCTCAGAATTCAACACAACACTTTGTACGTTCAGGTGTGAACGTTGAATAAGTGCCATATTGCCAGTTTCAGAGAATAATCAGCATTAGCTTGTGCCTTTCAGAGCCCTGAATAAGGTGAGCGGCCAACCCCCAGGCTGGCTGGACGTGGCCAATGGACCTCAAAGACTAAATCTCCACTTCTCATAGTCACTTGGTCTTTGTGCCTCTAAGACACAGTGTCCTTAATTCATAGTTTTAGCTCAGTTCACCTTTGGAAAAACCCCAGCCGCTGGGCAGAGACCTTGAGAAAGGCCCCACCTTAAACCTAATTGACCACTTCTGCATGAGGGGCTGTGTCAAGGCTCCCCCTCTGTCCCCAGCACTGCCAGGAGGTCCTCACCCAGCTGTGCTCAGGACACTTGTGTTCCCGGGACCTCAACCACATCCCCAGACGTCCTCCTGCAACCAGGGGGACTCAGCTTGTGGCCCTCATTTTCTGATGGGAAGCTCACAGCCGGGGAAGAGACGGCGTTGGCGTGGGCCACGCTGCTGGGCGAGGAAGAGCCAGACCCCGATCCGCTCAGTCTCTCCGCTTCCTCTCCCACTGCCCCTCCTGCAACGCACCCTCTGGCCCCCACTCAAGGTGAGACTGTTGTCAAACTGTAACTGGATCTTGTGGGACTCCCGCTTCAGTCTCTCTGAAGGCTTCCCGTCCACATAATCCGATCTCAGCTCTGGGCTCTGCGTGATGCCCCCAGGAGATGCTTCCACCCGGCTCCTGCCGCCCCCCACCCCCTCCCCAGGCAGCTTCCATCAGCTGTACTTCCATCCTTGTTGCTCTCTGGGCTCAGGGAGCTCAGCTCTGCCTCGGGGCGGGGGGGGTTGCTCTTTCTTCTATGCTTGACATGTTCCCAACATGTCCTGACATGCTCATCACAGACCAACAGTGTCACATTTTTCAGGCGGCTCCTCAAATGTCACCTCCTGGAACAGTCACAGTTGGTGCCCCCCTCAACCCCGCACCTCTGGGCACTCGTGGTTCCCATGCCTGCAAACACGTCCATTCTTTTCTGGGGGCTTTCTCTGTCTTCCAGAAGCTGCCAGGCCCAGCAGTGGGGCAGTGAACCCTCAGGAGCTCCCTGCACCAACAGCTTTCAGGAGCTGGTGTCTAAATGCCCCAGTGCCCTCGTCCCTGGGTGGATGGGTGTCTCTGACACTCCGTTCTGTGTGGCATCCTGGGGTTCCCAGTGGGATGGAGCCCCAGGTTCCCGCTGCTCAAGGTCTCTCTTCCCTGCCTCCCAGCAGCATTTCCTGCCACCCCACCCCGCTCCCCCCACACCTTGGGGTCAGGTTCTGGAACACTTCACACCCAGACACACCTTCAAAGGCCTTCCTTGCCCACCATATCTGTAAGAAGTTGACTTGCAGCCCCAGAAAAGATCTGTCCATATCCTAACCCCTGGAATCTAAGAATGTGACTTTATTTGGAATAAGTGTCTTTGCAGATGTAATTAAGGATCTGGAAATATGATCATTTTCCTGGATTGCCCATGGGGGACCACTGGGGTGGGAGTTGCTAAATCCAGCGACAGGTGTCCTTATAAGAAGAGGAGAGAACACACATACACAGAGAAGAAAGCCGTGTCAAACCCAGACACAGAGGAGAAGGCCATGTGTGGATGGAGGCAGAGACTGGAAGATGCCTCTAGAAGCCAAGGAACATCAGTAGCCCCAGAACTTAGGACAGAGGTGTGGGCAGATTACCCCCTAGAGCAGGGGTCCCCAAACTCCAGACCATGTACCAGTACTTCCTGTCAGATCAGTGACAGCATTAGATTACAAGTAAAGTGCAGAAAAAAATATAAAGGGCTCAAATCATCCCGAAACCATCCCCCCAAACCCCCCACCCTGGTCCGTGGAAAAATTGTCTTCCACGAAATTGGTGCCTGATGCCTAAAAGGTTGAGGAC
Source organism: Oreotragus oreotragus (assembly GCA_006410675.1). Taxonomy (NCBI): domain Eukaryota; kingdom Metazoa; phylum Chordata; class Mammalia; order Artiodactyla; family Bovidae; genus Oreotragus; species Oreotragus oreotragus. The sequence goes on from SJYX01018462.1 coordinate 165,742, forward strand.
TGCTTCCCTAGACCCTCCAGAGGGAACCAATTCTGCCAACACCTTGATCTCAGACTTCTGGCCTCTGGAACTGTGAGAGAATGTATTCCTGTTGTTTTAAGCCACCCATTGGTGGTCCAGTGAAGAGGAACTAAAAAGCCTCTTGATGAAAGTGAAAGAGGAGAGTGAAAAAGTTGGCTTAAAGCTCAACATTCAGAAAACGAAGATCATGGCACCCGGTCCCATCACTTCATGGGAAATAGATGGAGAAACAGTGGAAACAGTGTCAGACTTCGCTTTTTGGGGCTCCAAAATCACTGCAGATGGTGACTGCAGCCAGGAAATTAAAAGACGCTTACTCCTTGGAAGAAAAGTTATGACCAACCTAGATAGCATATTCAGAAGCAGAGACATTACTTTGCCGACTAAAGTCTGTCTAGTCAAGGCTATGGTTTTTCCAGTAGTCATGTATGGATGTGAGAGTTGGACTGTGAAGAAGGCTGAGCACCGAAGAATTGATGCTTTTGAACAGTGGTGTTGGAGAAGACTCTTGAGAGTCCCTTGGACTACAAGGAGATCCAACCAGTCCATTCTGAAGGAGATTAGCCCTGGGATTTCTTTGGAAAGAAAGATGCTAAAGCTGAAACTTCAGTACTTTGGCCACCTCATGAGAAGAGTTGACTCATCGGAAAAGACTCTGATGCTGGAAGGGATTGGGGGCAGGAGGAGAAGGGGACGACAGAGGATGAGATGGCTGGATGGCATCACTGACTCGATGGATGTGAGTCTGAGTAAACTCTGGGAGTTGATGATGAACAGGGAGGCCTGGCGTGCTGCAATTCATGGGGTCGCAAAGAGTCGGACACGACTGAGCGACTGATCTGATCTGATCTGATCTGATGCTAGAAAGATTGAGGGCAGGAGGAGAAGGGGGCGCAAAGAATGAGATGATTGGATGGCATCACTGACTCAATGGAAATGACTTTGAGCAAATTTCAGGAGATAGTGAAGGACAGGGAAGCCTGGCATGTTGCAATCTATGGGGTCACAAAGAATATGATACAACTTAGCTACTGAACAACAGGTTGGTGGTCTTGTTACAGCAGGCCCAGGAAACTAAGACAATATCTGAGTAGTTCCGCACCCCACAGACCCCAGTAATCAACGCATCACTCAATTGAACATTGTCATCAGAAAGTACTCAGGTTACGTCTCGGCTTACTGTCTGTGTTTCCCCCTGGAATGAAACCCCGGCCTAACTGTCCTTTTTGCCCCACCCTGTATCTCAGCCTGACCCACAATAGGCCCTCAGTCCAGACCTGGTGAAGGAATGGATGAGTCAGCGACCTCAGCCAGGCCCTTGTTCACTCCTCCTCAGCTCCCCCCTGATCTAGAAGACCAATATCCATCCCCAGCTAAACGGCCTCATCCTCTCAGGGCCTGGAGCTCTCAATCCAGCAGCATGTTTAGAGTCCCCTGGAGATTTTTTTCACAAGATGCTGGCCCAGTCCCATCCCTGAGACTCTGAATGGACTGGTCCAAAGTAGGACCAGCAGCATTTTTCTTAAAAAAATGAACTCGTTGTCTCACTCTTTTTTTTTTTTTTAAATTTGTTTATTTTTGGTTGCAGCGGGTCTTCACTGCACTCTGGGCTTTTCTCTAGTTGCGGTGAGTGGGGGCTCCTCTCTAGTTGTGGCGTGCGGGCTTCTCACTGCAGCGGCTTCTTCTGTTGCTGAGCACAGGCTCTAGGGCATGTGGGCTTCAGGATCTGCAGCACATGAGCTCAGGAGCTGTGGCTCCTGGGCTCCAGAGCACAGGTTCAGTAGTTGCGCTGCACGGGTTTCGTTGCTTCACGCCACGTGGGATCTTCCCAGATCAGGGATCAAACCCATGTCTCCCACATATCGGCAGGCAGACTCTTTACCACTGAGCCACCAGGAAAGTCCAGCAGCCATTTTTTAAAAAGTCCTCCAGGTGATGCCAATGGGAAGCCAGGGGTAAGAAGCACTGGTTTAGTGGGGGACAGGAGGTGGAGAAACAAGCTAGGGTCAGAGCTCTCAGGTGACACTCCCACCCCAGTTTTTCCTGGATGGAGATCCAGGAATGCAGGACTTGCAGCCCCAGGCAGGATGAGTTGGTTTAAGTGTTCCTCAAGAACCATGAATGATATTCCACACCAGCCAGCCACACCCCATCCTGTTGCTTTTAGGGGAAGGAACCGTTACCATCCAGAACAGAAGCCCATGGGTGTCTGCTCAAGCCACAGGGACGTCAGAAGAGAGGGGCAGGGCCACGGTTGGACAGTGTGGGGGAAGGGCGGGAGCCTGGGGCTCACGCAGCCCATGCTGATGACAGACAGGCAGCCCCCACACCCCCAGGCAGGCACGATTCTAATAGAAGCATTTTCTGGTAAGGATTCTAACAGAAGGACTTTCCCATGTGGTTTGTAGGCACTGCAGACTCATTGCGAGAGTCTTGGGGTCAAGTTGGGTTTGTTTCCTCCCCGGGGTCCCCTACTAGGGCCTGGAACATAGTGTGTGCTCAGTAAACAGAGGTTGCATGAATAAAGACATGTGAGAGACAGATTAAAAAGCAGAGACAGCGCTTTGCCGACAAAGGTCTGTCTAGTCAAAGCTATGGCTATTCCAGTGGTCATGTATAGATGTGAGAGTTGGACTATAAAGAAAGTTGAGCACCAAAGAATTGATGCTTTTGAACTGTGGTGTTNAAAGCAGAGACAGCGCTTTGCCGACAAAGGTCTGTCTAGTCAAAGCTATGGCTATTCCAGTGGTCATGTATAGATGTGAGAGTTGGACTATAAAGAAAGTTGAGCACCAAAGAATTGATGCTTTTGAACTGTGGTGTTGAAGACTCTTGAGAGTCCCTTGGACTGCAAGGATATCAAATCAGTCAATCCTAAAGGAAATCAACACTAAATATTCTTTGGAAGGACTGATGCTGAAGCTGAAGCTCCAATACTTTGGCTACATGATGCAAAGAACTGACTCACTGGAAAAGACCCTGATGGTGGCAAAGACTGAGGGCAGGAGGAGAAGGGGAAGACAGAGGATAAAATGGTTAGATGGCATCACTGACTCAATGGAAATGAGTTTGAGTAAACTCCGGGAGATGGTGAAGGACAGGGAAGCCTGGCATGTTGCAGTCCATGGGGTCGCAGAGTCAGACACAACTGAGTGATTGAACAACAACAAGAAATAGATAATCATGTCCGCTGGGAACAACCAGGCCTTTCCCGACTTCCTCCTGCCCCAGGAGCAGCCCTGTGGTGGAGGGTAAACACCCCAGCTCCCTCGCCATGAGGTGGGACTTTCTTTCCTCCCTGGGACAGCTTCCCAAATTAACATTCCCACTCATATCCTTTTTTCATGGTTCCTTTCTGGGGAGCATACTGGTTAGGCCCTCTTTTGTTTCCATTTCCTGCATTCAAGATAGTGGAACCAGTTTGTGATCTGAAGTCTTCCTGGGCCTGAGAAACCAACAGATACTCCTGTAGGGCCAACAGCTGGGGTCATCTGGTAGGCACCAGTGTAGCCCTGTGGGTGTGCCTGTCTGGCGTTCATTCTGATGGCCTGGTACTCTTTCTAATGCTATGCCCTGCTGAATTATTAGACCAGACTTACTGAGATGTTATTCCTATACTGTATGATTTATTTACTTAAAATATACAATTCAACGGCTCTTAGTATATGAACTGAGATGTCTAACCATCACCATAGTCAACCTTAGAACGTTTTCAATGGTCCAAGTTACACTGTATACACAATTCACTATCTCCCCAAATCTTCTTCCTCCCCAGCCCAAGGCACCTGCTAATCTATTTTGTCTTTATGAATTTGCCCATTTGAACATTTCATAAAAATGGAATCATACAATATGTGGTGTCTGGCTTTGTCCTTCCTGTCTGGCTACTTTCACTCAGCATGGTGTTTTCAAGGCTTGTTCATGTTGTAGCATATATCAGTGTTTCGCTCTTTTTGAAGGGCAAATAATATTCCATTATATGGGGGTTGTTGTTGTTGCATGGGTAGATCACACTTGATTTAGCCATTTGGGTTGTTTCCAGTTTGGGGCTCTTCTGAATAAGCTGATATGAACATTCCTGTATACGTTTTAGTGTGGATAGATTTTTTTTTTCAATTCTTTTGGGTATATACCCAGGAGTGGGATTGCTAGGTTTATATATCTTTCGAGAAACTGCCAGACTGTTCTCCAAAGCCATATTGAATTTAAAAAATCTTTTTTAAGGGGCTTCTCTGGTGGTCCACACTTCCAATGCAGGGGGCGTAGGTTCGATCCTTGGTCACAGAATTAAGAGCCCACATGCCTCACAGCGTGGCCAAAAAAACTAATTTAAAAAACTTTAATGGAAGTCGAACATAACATACATACAGAAAAGTGCAAAATCCTAAGTGTACAACTTCATGCGTTTTCACAAGCAGAGCAGGCCCATGCCACCAGCGCCCAGAATCAAGATGCACGCTGTTTCCAGCCCCCAGTGCCCTCCCGCAAGGGGAACCACTGTTTTGCCTTCTCATAGCATGTTCCCTTCTGAATGTAAAATATCCTCCACCCTGGTGACCCATCTTTATAACCAGGACTCCCTGCCTCCCTCCAGCACAGAGGAGTCCTCTTCTCTCCCTGCTCTCCTCCCACCAGGTCAGACCACTGCCTTCTCTGTACATCAGAGAAGAGCCAGACAAGCTTCGAGAAGGAAGCAGAGTGCCTCACTCTCAGGAATCCTTTATTCTGTTTCCAGGTCTCGCAAGAGGAGGCAAGAAAGCCCAGGAAGGAGGCTGGTGACCTCAGGCTGCTAACACCCCCCCCCAAATCTGGAGCAAGGGAGGCTAGCAGTGGGGCTTCATGCAGCTCCCAAGCCTCTCCCCTCACCCCACCCCCAGCCCCAAGCTAACTGCCCTCTGGGACTTTTAGGGGGTTTCCTGAAAGTTGCAGAACCAGGAGACGTTTCCTTGATCTCAGCTTGGCTTCGACCTCCCACACTCAGCCTGAAACCGAAAGCTGCGGCTGCTCTGAGCTGTGACTTCTCCTCCGGGATTTGGATGCAGGTCAGACACAGGAACTTCAAAGCCAGAACTCGTGTGGCCTGAGGGCATGGATGGAGTATCTTCCTCTGCTTGACACCCTGGAGAGCCGAAATGGCTTAGCCTGGCTGAGACACACAGTGGATGGGAGGGGGGTCTGTTACTTGTAGTCCAGTCTCCAGGAGCTGGGGCAGGTTAATGGGGTGGAGGGGGGTCGTTTCAAGACAGTGCTGCTGAAGCAAAGCCATGACATGACTGCTGATAGGCTGCAGTGAGAGGACCCCAGAGGAGGCAGACTGCCTGCTGTTGCCCTCTGCACAGACCCTTCTGCCTTCATCACCTCCCACACTTGCTCTCTGCACAGGGCTCTGACCCTGAAGGACCGCGTCAGCAGGCAGGCTCTGAGCCCCCAGCTTCCACTGGCCAATCTGGGACCCCAACGGGAGATCAGAAGATGGAGAGACTGAGCTCCCTCCATCAAAAATCAACAAAGTGGGACACGAGTTAAAGCGTCGAGGATGAGTTTTATTCAGCAATGCTCTTGTAATAAGGAAGAAGGATACTGTAGGACGGGAAGAGCTTTGTCCATGGAATTAGGTCACTGAATTTGTTAACGGATGTTTGTCTGGAGGAGAAACCTGAGCAGGTAAATAAGAGAGGTGGGCGTCTTACTTGTTCTCTTTGTAGAGAGGTCTCTGTGAATAGGCTTCATCAGTATGATTTATACAGGAATGGATTTTTTTAAAGAAGAGAATAGTGGAAGGAAGACATGGAAGAGATGATAAAAGTGGGTGCGAGAAATCCATGCATTTTTGGAGGGTTAAAGCTATAATAGATGGTGATTCCCACCTCTGCAAAATAGAAATGGAGTGCTAGCCAGACCAATCAAGCAAGAAAAGAAATCGGAAGGGAAGAAGTAAAATTATCTCTGTTCACAAGTGATGTGATCTGATATGTGAAAGTGAAAGTGAAGTCACTAAGTCGTGTCTGACTCTTTGTAACAACACCATGGACTGTAGCATACAAGGCTCCTCCATCCATGGAATTTTCCAAGCAGGAGTACTGGAGTGGGTTGCCATTTCCTTAGAAAACTCTAAATACTTGTGATTGAACAACAATAATTCTAATAATAACAATAATTCTAATAATTGTTAGAATTAATAAATGAATTCAGCAAAGTAGCAGGACATAAAATCAACACAGAAGTCATTTGCATTTCCATATACTAACAATGAATGATCCAGAAAGGAAATTAAGAATACAATAGCATCAAAAGGAATAAAATACTTAGGAATTAATTTGACCAAGGAGGTGAAAGACTCATACAAGCAAAACTTCAAAACATTGCTGAAAGAAATCAGAGAAGACATAAATAGATGGAAATACAATATATCCTATATTCATTGACTGGAAGGCAATATTGTTAAGCTGTCAATATTTCCCAAATTAATCCACAGAGTCAATGCAATCCCTATCAAAATCCCCATGACCTCTTTGCAGAAATAGAAAAATCCATACATATGGAATCTCAAGGGATCCCAAATAGCCAAGATAATCTTCAAAAAGAACAAAGCTGGAGGACTCACACTTCTTGATTCCAAAACTTCCTACAAAGCTACAGTAATCAAAAGTGTGCTACTGACATAAACACAGACATGTCCACCAACAGAATAGAATAAAGCACCTAGAATTGAACCCTCATATATGGTCTTCCCTGGTAGCTCCAACAGTAAAGAATCCATCTGCAACTCAGGAGACCCAGGTTCTATCCCTGGGTCAGAAAGAGCCCCTGGAGAAGGAAATGGGAACCCACTTCAACATCCTTGCCTGGGAAATCCCATGGACAGAGGAGCCTGGAGGGCTACAGTCCATGGGGCTCGCAAGGAGTCAGGCATGACTGAGCAACTAAGCGTGCACACACGTATTTGGTCAAAGGTTTTCAACAGGGGTGCCAAGACCATTCAATGGGGGAGAGTCGGTGTTTTCCACAAAGGGTGCTAAGAAAAACCTGAATGTTCACCTGCCAAAGAATAAAGCTGGACCTCTACCTAACACTATATATAAATTAACTCAAAATGTATCAGAGACCTGGAACAAGTCTTAACTCTTGGAAGAAAACATAGGGCAAAGGTTCACAACACTGGATTTGGCAATCATTTCTTGGATATGACACCAAAGGCACAGGCAACGACCACCAAACAACAGACAAACTGATGTGAACGAGAAAAGAGTAAATTGTGCCTCCAAAGGCCACTATCAACAGAGTAGAAAGCAATCCACAGAATGGAAGACAATCTGCAAATCATGTATCTGATAAGGGATTAATAACCAGATTATTGGCAAATCATCTACCTGATAAAGAATTACTATCCAGATTATATAGAAGATTCCTAAAACGCAACAACCAAAACCCCAAACAACCCAATCCAAACTGGGCAAAGAACTCAGTCATTTCTCCAAAGAGTATAGGCCGATAAATGCGTGAATGGGAGCTCGGCATTCGTGATCATTAAGGAAATGCAAATCAAGACTGCCAGAGGGACTTCCCTGGCAGTCCAGTGGTTAAGATCTTGACTTCCGATGCAAGGGGTGTGGGTGGCTTCAGTCCATGTTCAGGAAGCTAAGATCCCAGATGTCTCGCGGCCAAAACAAGCAAACAAACAAACATAAAACAGAAGTAATATTGTAACAAATTCAATAAAGGTTTTTTAAATGGTCCACATCAAAAAAATCCTTTAAGAAAAAAAGACTTCAATAAAGTGTCACTTTATACTCACTGGATGGCTACTATTTAAAAAGAAAAAAAATGGTTGCTGAGGATGTAGAGAAATTAGAATCCTTGTGAATTGTTGGTAGGAATGCAAAGTGGTACAGCCACTGTGGAAAATGGTAAAGCAGTTCCTCTAAAAATTAAAAATAGAGCTACCACATGATCCAGCAACCCCACTTCTGGTTATACATCCAAAAGAACAGAAAGCAAAGTCTCTAAATGACGTTTGTACACACAGATTCATAGCAGCATTATTCACAATAGCTGAAGCATGGAGGCAACCTGTGTCCAGTGAATGAGTACCTACAATAGAATATTATTCGGTCTTAAAGAGGAAGGAAATTCTGACCCATGCTAGAACATGGATGAACCTTAACACCATGATGCTAAGTGAAATAAGCCAGTCACAAAAAGACAAGTACTGAATGATTCAACATGCTTGTTGATTGAAGAATGGTGGACATTGCTTCCTAGATGGGAGCAACCAGACATTGCTGAAANATAAAATACTTAGGAATTAATTTGACCAAGGAGGTGAAAGACTCATACAAGCAAAACTTCAAAACATTGCTGAAAGAAATCAGAGAAGACATAAATAGATGGAAATACAATATATCCTATATTCATTGACTGGAAGGCAATATTGTTAAGCTGTCAATATTTCCCAAATTAATCCACAGAGTCAATGCAATCCCTATCAAAATCCCCATGACCTCTTTGCAGAAATAGAAAAATCCATACATATGGAATCTCAAGGGATCCCAAATAGCCAAGATAATCTTCAAAAAGAACAAAGCTGGAGGACTCACACTTCTTGATTCCAAAACTTCCTACAAAGCTACAGTAATCAAAAGTGTGCTACTGACATAAACACAGACATGTCCACCAACAGAATAGAATAAAGCACCTAGAATTGAACCCTCATATATGGTCTTCCCTGGTAGCTCCAACAGTAAAGAATCCATCTGCAACTCAGGAGACCCAGGTTCTATCCCTGGGTCAGAAAGAGCCCCTGGAGAAGGAAATGGGAACCCACTTCAACATCCTTGCCTGGGAAATCCCATGGACAGAGGAGCCTGGAGGGCTACAGTCCATGGGGCTCGCAAGGAGTCAGGCATGACTGAGCAACTAAGCGTGCACACACGTATTTGGTCAAAGGTTTTCAACAGGGGTGCCAAGACCATTCAATGGGGGAGAGTCGGTGTTTTCCACAAAGGGTGCTAAGAAAAACCTGAATGTTCACCTGCCAAAGAATAAAGCTGGACCTCTACCTAACACTATATATAAATTAACTCAAAATGTATCAGAGACCTGGAACAAGTCTTAACTCTTGGAAGAAAACATAGGGCAAAGGTTCACAACACTGGATTTGGCAATCATTTCTTGGATATGACACCAAAGGCACAGGCAACGACCACCAAACAATAGACAAACTGATGTGAACGAGAAAAGAGTAAATTGTGCCTCCAAAGGCCACTATCAACAGAGTAGAAAGCAATCCACAGAATGGAAGACAATCTGCAAATCATGTATCTGATAAGGGATTAATAACCAGATTATTGGCAAATCATCTACCTGATAAAGGATTACTATCCAGATTATATAGAAGATTCCTAAAACGCAACAACCAAAACCCCAAACAACCCAATCCAAACTGGGCAAAGAACTCAGTCATTTCTCCAAAGAGTATAGGCCGATAAATGCGTGAACGGGAGCTCGGCATTCGTGATCATTAAGGAAATGCAAATCAAGACTGCCAGAGGGACTTCCCTGGCAGTCCAGTGGTTAAGATCTTGACTTCCGATGCAAGGGGTGTGGGTGGCTTCAGTCCATGTTCAGGAAGCTAAGATCCCAGATGTCTCGCGGCCAAAACAAGCAAACAAACAAACATAAAACAGAAGTAATATTGTAACAAATTCAATAAAGGTTTTTTAAATGGTCCACATCAAAAAAATCCTTTAAGAAAAAAAGACTTCAATAAAGTGTCACTTTATACTCACTGGATGGCTACTATTTAAAAAGAAAAAAAATGGTTGCTGAGGATGTAGAGAAATTAGAATCCTTGTGAATTGTTGGTAGGAATGCAAAGTGGTACAGCCACTGTGGAAAATGGTAAAGCAGTTCCTCTAAAAATTAAAAATAGAGCTACCACATGATCCAGCAACCCCACTTCTGGTTATACATCCAAAAGAACAGAAAGCAAAGTCTCTAAATGACGTTTGTACACACAGATTTATAGCAGCATTATTCACAATAGCTGAAGCATGGAGGCAACCTGTGTCCAGTGAATGAGTACCTACAATAGAATATTATTCGGTCTTAAAGAGGAAGGAAATTCTGACCCATGCTAGAACATGGATGAACCTTAACACCATGATGCTAAGTGAAATAAGCCAGTCACAAAAAGACAAGTACTGAATGATTCAACATGCTTGTTGATTGAAGAATGGTGGACATTGCTTCCTAGATGGGAGCAACCAGACATTGCTGAAATTGGGGTGATCTTTGTCCACTGCACTGTTAGATTTGAAGAAGCAGAATCATGCATTTATTTGGAAAGGGGAACTCACCCCTGTGTTTCTCCATCTTGGGAGGAAGTTCCATGAAAACAAACCAAAACTTGTTTTTGAAACACTTTCTCCAAAAACATGTTGGATACTTAGAATTACCACTCCCTTCCCTGATGATGCCTGGAGGGTCACCACTGAGCCTGGCTTGGGGATGAGGAATTTCCAGGGTTGTGTGAGTTTAAGCAGCAGCTCACCCATCCGCCCTTCTCAGAGTCTCCATAGCTGGCCATCACGCACATTTATTAACACCCATTCCGAAGGTGGAAGCTTCAGATAAACACTGAGTGCCCGTGAATGCAGAATATTTCGGTGGTGGGGAGATGGGAGACAACGTATGTGAAAGGCAAATTCTGGGCTAGTTCCAATGAAGATTTTTTTCCCTTTTTGCTGTGAGATCACAAGCAAGGGGCTCTCTGAGCCTGTTTTCCTGCCCTCAGTGTTGTGCCTTACCCACCTGTGGGGTTGCTGGGGAACTGAAATGAGAAAACGTAGGTGAGCGTGCCTTCAAAAGTCAGGAAGGCCCAGGAAGACTGGGGCGTTGTCATCTCTGTCAGGGTAAACTCAAAGTTGGAATGAGACACACGCCAATGAACATCAAGTGAAATATCAGAAATGGATCCCTAAGAAGATGTGGCGGAGTGGAGCAGAGAGGCAGGAAGCTGGGTTTCAGTTCGTTATTGTGAGTTACACAGATCATCCACCCCCGTGCTCCTGGGTTTCCTTTTCTGTAAAATGGAGATCCAAGTGTCTACATTTGGGGCCATTTTGAGATCCTAATAATCAATACTAACCTGGGCTGGACCCTCACTCTGGGCTGGGCTCAGGTGTCTCGTTCACCATGCCTCATGGCAGCTCCAAGTGGTAGGGACTTACTTTGACTTCTATTAAGAGATGAAGCTCAGAGAAGTCAATCAACTTGCTCAGAGTCACACAACTTGGGAGAGGTTTACCAGGCTCCCCAACAGTGTGCTAGTCAATGTGTGAAAATGCTTGCAAAATGTCAAGCTTTGAACAAAGCTACAATGTTGTCGATTCATGGGGTCGCAAAGAGCCAGACACTACTGAGCGACTGAACTGAACTGAAATGATGCTATAGCTTCCTGGCTTCCCTGGTGGCTCAGTAGCAAAGAATCCACCTACCAACACAGGAGAGGATCCCTGGGTTGGGAAGATCCTCTAAAGAAGGAAGTGGCAACCCACTCCAGTATTCTTGCCTGGGAAATCCCCTGGACAGAGGAGCCTGGCGTGCTGCAGCGCATGGGGTCGCAAGGAGTCAGACACGACTGAGTGACTGAACAACAGTGTTGTCAGTGATTGTAAGGGGACAGGGAGTGGAGGTGAAGAGAACACGGAAGTGGTGAGTAGTGAGTGGGGTAATCTGAGAGGTCTTCCTGGAGGAAGCAGATGTGATCAGGTCTTAAAGTAGATTACGGCTATTGACAAGCAGAGAAAAGAGTGAGGGAATTCCAGGTGGGTGGATTGGCAGGGGCAAAGGCAGGGAGGGGGAATTACTCAGCTCTGTGCGTGGGTGAGAAAGAAGATTGCCTCTGACTAGAGATTACTGACAAGAGGGCTGAGATGAATTGAGTGTGGTTAAAACAGTACGTGGAAGGACATTTTAATTATATTATAACCACAGCTGTGTTAGTATTACTCGAAGGCTTGCTAGGTACTGGGTACTCTGACCAGCACTTAACTCTAAACTTCAGTTTTCTCATCTGAAAACAGGTTAAATAGTTGTCTATCTCTCAGGGCTGTTATGAGGATTATATGAAAGAAGTGTGAAGTAGTGAAGTGAAAGTCACTCAGTTGTGTCTGACTCTTTGCAACTCCCTGGACTATAGCCCGCCAGGCTCCTCTGTCCATGGGGATTCTCCAGGCAAGAATACTGGAGTGGGTTGCCATGCCCTCCTCCAGGGGATCTTCTCAACCCACGGATTGAACCCAGGTCTCGCGCACTGCAGGCAGATTCTTTACTGTCTGAACTATCAGGGAAGCCCAAGAATACTGGAGTAGGTAGCCTGTCCCTTCTCCAGGGGATCTTCCTGGCCCAGGAATCGAACCAGGGTCTCCTGCACTGCAGGCAGATTCTTTACCAGGAATAGGTGTCCAGCTCTTCTAAGCCTAGAAACATCTTCCGTACCTGCAGCTTCCTGGTCCCCCATCCTCTTGGGGCACGCCCTGGGTATGCTTCACTCATTCATGCATTCTACAGCATTTCCTGAGTGCCCAGGGCTTCCTAGATAGCTCGGCTGGAGGGTCTGTGCAGAACAGAAACGCCACTCAGACGACCCACCTCTTCTCCCAGCCAGTGTGCTCTCCCCGCCCCACCGCGCCTCAGCCTCCCACCCAGGCTTGGCACTATCTAAACCTTTGTACAATCAACAACAATTATAGTAGCTATGCCAGACGTCATTCCTATTGTCCCCATGAGGTTGTTAGGAGACCAAAAGTAGGACAAAATAGCTACGAGATATCCTGGTGAAGTCAGGTTCATTCTTAGCTGGATGGGAAGCGTCATCATCATGGAAAACAGGATTTCCTTTTTCTCTTAAAAGACTTGGCTTTATGGTCTTGCCCTGTAACTGAGAGTGTGAACGCAGGTTCAACTTTTGGGAGATCCACACTTGACAGCAGTGTCTAGGCACTTAGAGGTGTTATGAGTGTTGCAGTGTTGATGTAAAGAAAATCAAAGTTACATCATTGTCCATTCTTAAGAGGAGCTGGTTAGGTCAACAATGAAACAATGTACCCATTTTGTACAATATTATAGCCCTATCAAAAACAAGGAAAGAGGGCTTCCCTGTTGGCTCAGTGGTAAAGAATCCGCCTGCCAGTGCAGAGGACATGGGTTAGATCCCCGATAAGAGAGGATCCCACATGCTGAGGAGCAACTAACCCCATGCCCACAACTATTGACCCAGTGCTCTAAAGCCTGTCAGCCACCAACTGCTGAAACCTACATGCCTAGAGCCGGTGCAATGAGATGCCTGCGCACCGGAACTAGAGTAGCTCCCACTCGCCGCAACTAGAGAAAAGCTCATGAAAATCAGCAACGAAGACTCAGCACAGCCATAAATAAATAAAGATAAATCTTTAAAAAAAAAAAAAAAGAGGGGGGGAAGGAGATTTGCAGGCAGGGAAATTGAAAAATATCCAAAATACATTAAATGAAAACCTTGAAAATATAGCTGCTTACCAGTATGTCTGGTGTGATATTAGAAAACCTCCCTTGATTGTCTCTTGGGAACAGGACAAGCCTGGCTAGCAGGATTTATTTTTTATCATTTTGGAGAAAAGAAGGGGCTTCCCAGGTGGCGCAGTGGTAAAGAATCCACCTGTCAGTGCAGGAGATGCAAGAGACTCAGGTTTGATTCCTTGGAAGGGAAGATCCCCTGGAGGAGGAAATGGTAACCCACTCCAATATTCTTGCCTGGAAAGTTCCATGAACAAAGGAGCCTGGTGAGCTATAGTCCATAGTGTCACAAAGAGTCGGACATGACTGAGCGACTGAGCGGGAAGAAGAAAGGAGTAAAGAGAGTGTAGGAATTGATCCTTGGCTTTGCAGATGGAGTGGTTAGTACCCAGGGTTTGAAGCCTGATCTCCCGCATTGCAGGAGTACACAAATCCCAGTACACAAATCCCTAACCACCCCTCCTTACCAAACCTGAGGCTGAGCTGGGTAAAGAGGTGATTCTTAGCTACGGTGCACTTTCCAAGGGGCAATGAAGATGGCTTTACCAAAACTAGCCTTTCCCAAACATACCACTTCTGAAATTCCCCCAGCCTTCCTGACTAATCAGGGCAGTGGGAGAAGTGTGTGAGCAAATACCATCTGCTTGCGTCACTAAGAGCAAGCAGAGTAAATCCTACAAGCGGGCTCCCCATCACCTGTGGCAACTATAGTTACATCTGAAACTCCAACCAGACCACCTCTCAGTTCAATTCAGTCATTCAGTTGTGTCTGACTCTGCGACCCCATGGACTGCAGGATGCCAGGCCTCCTTGTCCATCACCAACTCTCGGAGTTCACTCAGACTCACAATTAAATCCTACAAGCGGGCTCCCCATCACCTGTGGCAACTATAGTTACATCTGAAACTCCAACCAGACCACCTCTCAGTTCAATTCAGTCATTCAGTTGTGTCTGACTCTGCGACCCCATGGACTGCAGGATGCCAGGCCTCCTTGTCCATCACCAACTCTCGGAGTTCACTCAGACTCACAACCATTGAGTCGGTGATGCCATCCAACCATCTCATCCTCTGTCATCCCATTCTCCTCCTGCCCTCAATCTTTCCCAGCATCAGGGTCTTTTCCAGAGTCAGTTTTTCTCATCAGGTGGCCAAAGTATTAGAGCTTCAGCTTCAGCATCAGTCCTTCCAATGAATATTCAGGACTGATTTCCTTTAGGATGGACTGGTTGGATCTCCTTGCAGTCCAAGGGACTCTCAAGAGTCTTCTCCAACATCGCAGTTCAAAAGCATCAGTTCTTCAGTGCTCAGCTTTCTTTATGGTCCAACTCTCACATGACTCTCCAAACATGACTACTGGAAAAACCATAGCTTTGACTAGACAGACCTTTGTCAGCAAAGTAATGTCGCTTCTTTTTAATATGCTGTCTAGGTTGGTCATAACTTTTCTTCCAAGGAGCAAGCGTCTTTTAATTTCATGGCTGCAGTCACAATCTGCAGTGATTTTGGAGCCCCCCAAAATAAAGCCCCTCACTGTTTCCATTGTTTCCCCATCTATTTGCTATAAAGTGATGGGACCGGATGCCATGATTTTAGTTTTCTGAATGTTGAATTTTAAGCCAGCTTTTAAACTCTCCTCTTTCACTTTCATCTAGAGGCTCTTTAGTTCTTTGCTTTCTGCCATAAGGGTGGTAGCATCTGCATATCCAAGGTTATTGATATTTCTCCCAGCAATCTTGATTCCAGTTTGTGCTTCATCCAGCCCGGCATTTCACATGATATACTCTGCGTATAAGTTAAATAAGCACCACCTCTAGAAGAAACCAACATGTCACTGCCCTTCCCAGGGCTTAGCTATGCCAGGACCAAATTAGAAACCCAGTCTTCTAATCTCCTTGTTCACGTCTTTAGTCATTTATTCACTCACTAGGTTTTTATCAAAGGCTTAATTTATACTAGCCCTTATGATGGACCCTGAAAATAAAAAGATGAATGAGATCCAGTCTCAGCCTTGAAGGAGCTCACAGACCAATGGGAGAAGGTAGGCGGTTAAGTAAATAATTATAATTTTATGAAAGAAGTTAGTGAAAACCCAAGTATTTAATGAAAATCTCTACTCCCTAACTGGTAATGCTCAGGAAAAGAGAAACAGTCATCACAAGAAAATTTTAATGAAATGCCTGGTCCTTTATAAGTTTAATTGATAAGTTTAGCTCTCATGCATTTAGTCTCTGTGTCTCCTTAGGCTTCCTCTTGGCTGTGAATTATTTTTCTATTAGTAATTTTTTGTTCTGAAATATAATTTTATAGATTTATAAATTGTTGCAAAAATAATATTAAGCAGTGTGATGGATATCCTGCATCCAGCTTCCCTCATGGGCAACATCTCCCATAACTAAAGTGCATTAGCAGACCCAGGAAACTGACATTGGCTTGATAGAATTAGCCACACTACAAACCACTTCCCCCCCCCTCCCCCCCGCCCACTGAATGCAGCATCTGGCCGTGCCCATAACCCTCTTTCTTGGGTGTTGGTCAGTCTGTCTGAGTGTTTGCCACTGCTGGCAAAAGCAAATTCTCATCTTGCAAAGTTACAAAATTCCTGAAGTTGATCTAAATGACACTAGAGAACCATTCAAAGCATTGCCAAAGATATTGACAAATGAGCGTCTGGCCAATGAGATTCTTAGACCAAGACACCACTAAAAATTTGCGGGGAAATGATGAGAAGCAAACAGAACAGGTACTTGAAAAGAGAACAACTTCATTATGAAAAGACCAAGAAAGGCCTTCTGGGAAGCTCAGAGCATCTAATATTTTTGCAAATATGACTCTCTGTATGATCTGCTGTGAAACTTGTAGTAAAGGATGTCATATCACACTTTCAGACAAAATTTTTTCAGGAAATTATGCCTAAAAGAAACAGAAATATCAGCCCTGACTTCATCTATTTAGTCTAAGAATTAGTACAGAATTTTGTTGACTAAAGATAGAACAATGCCTGCAAATTTTAGTTTCATTTAGTTTTCATTTCTAAAGGTGGAATTTCAATCAAATTCTTTTTTTCCTCTTGACATTTACCATGACACTTTAGTTTCATTCTAACCATATTTGCTTTTACTTTACTTTTTATGGTACAAATGATCCTCATAGGTGACAAGTTTCCTGGGAAGTTACTAAAGGGCACAGGACACAGTGACTATTTCTTCCTGGAAGTGGTCAGGAAGTTCTTCCACTAAGTAACTTTTGGGATGGGTGTTGAAGGATGTGTAGGAGTTCACCAAGTGAAGAAGAGTAGAAAGTGTATATAGTTAGAGAGTAGAGTGAGTAGAAGTCAGTGAAGGATGGCAGAGCATGGCTTCCCTTCAAATACTGTGAGTGGGCCACTATGTGACTGCTGCAGATTGGGATGGGGTCGGGAGTGTTCTTTGTCATAGGAGGTGAAGCCGTGCAGGCGGCACTCCTGAGCCTTACTGAAGAGCTGATGCTTAATGCCAAGGAAGTGGGGGAACCATTGGAGAGCTTTGAGCTGAGGCAGAACATGATCAGTGTTGCAATTTAGAAGACTGCCTTGCCGCTGTGAATTAGTGGTGGTGAGGCTGAAGGTGAAGAAGTGAAGTGAAGTCGCTCAGTCATGTCTGACTCTTTGCGACCCCATGGACTGTAGCCTACTAGGCTCTTCTGTCCATGGGATTTTCCAGGCAATAGTCCTGGAGTGGATTGCCATTTCCTTCTCCAGGGGATCTTCCCAACGCAGGGATCGAACCTGGGTCTCCTGCATTGTAGACAGACGCTTTACCATCTGAGCCACCAGGGAGGCTGAAGGTAGGAAAACAATTTTTGTTCTTTTCTTGGCCACACCATGGGGCTCGTAGGATCTTTGTTCCCTGACCAGGGACTAAACCCGAGCCCTCAGCAGTGAAGTTCAGAGTCCTAAGCACTAGGCCAGAAAAACAAATTTAGAGAGTGGTGGCTAAGACATAGGTCTAGATTAGGCCACTGTGTAGAGTCAGGCTCCACCCCTGACTAGCCCTGGGATCCTTCCTTAACCATTACCAGCCTCAACTTCTTCATCTGTATAATGGAAATATAACAGTCCCCATTTCATAGGATTATCAGGAAGATTAATTGCCAAATAAAAGTTATGACCAACCTAGATAGCATATTCAAAAGCAGAGACATTACTTTGCTGAATAAGTTCTGTCTAGTCAAGGCTATGGTTTTTCCAGTAGTCATGTATGGATCTGAGAGTTGGACTGTGAAGAAAGCTGAGTGCCAAATAATTGATGCTTTTGAACTGTGGTGTTGGAGAAGACTCTTGAGAGTCCCTTGGACTGCAAGGAGATCCAACCAGTCCATTCCGAAGGAGATCAGCCCTGGGATTTCTTTGGAAGGAATGATGCTGAAGCTGAAACTCCAATACTTTGGCCACCTCATGCGAAGAGTTGACTCATTGGAAAAGACTCTGATGCTGAGAGGGATTGGGGGCAGGAGGAGAAGGGGATGACCGAGGATGAGATGGCTGGATGGCATCACGGACTCGATGGATGTGAGTCTGAGTGAACTCCGAGAGATGGTGATGGACAGGGAGGCCTGGNGAAACTCCAATACTTTGGCCACCTCATGCGAAGAGTTGACTCATTGGAAAAGACTCTGATGCTGAGAGGGATTGGGGGCAGGAGGAGAAGGGGATGACCGAGGATGAGATGGCTGGATGGCATCACGGACTCGATGGATGTGAGTCTGAGTGAACTCCGGGAGTTGGTGATGGACAGGGAGGCCTGGTGTGCTGCAATTCATGGGGTTGCAAAGAGTCGGACACGACTGAGCAACTGAACTGAACTGAATCTGCTATCAGATAAGGGCCACATTGGAGGCTAGATGATGAGAGAGGATGGTTATATTAAATGTTATAATCTAGGCTGGGTAGAGATGAAGGACATGAACTTGAGCAAAGTCCATGAGACAGTGGAGGACAGTGAAGTCCAGTGTGCTGTAGTCTATGGGTCTCAACGAATCGGGCACGACTTACCAACTGAACAACAACAAGAAATGAAGGATGAAGGAGGATGAGAAACTCCAGAAATACATTGGCCTTGTCATCCAGTGGCCCGGAAACAGATTGCAGGTAAGGGAAAGACGTGGTTCAGGAGGAACACGGACTCCAGGTCTTGGACCTGGCTGCCTGGGTTGGGCAAGCATCGTCCACTGACTCAGGGACAAAGGCGGAGGAGTGGTTTTTGAGTTCAGAGTCAGTGGGTTTGGTTTTGAGCATGGGTAGAAAGACAAGATGCCCTCTCCTCGTTAGGAAGTTTTATCGCTGTGTCAGGAATGCTTTTATTTAATGCGAGTTTGTCATAACTTGTTCCTTAAAGAACTAGAGCATTCACGGTACCTCTATCAACCTCTAGAAGTTAAGCCAAACGTTTGTAGTTTGAAGAACGACAGACTTTGTTCAAAGAGGGAGAGGACTGAGAACAAAATTCTAGGGAACTTCACACATCTTGAAGTCATTTGTATTAGAAGTAACAGAGGGAATTCCCTGGTGGTCCAGTGGTTAGGACTCTCTACTCTCACTGCTGAGGGTCCGGGTTCATTCCCGGGTCAGGGAACTAAAAAAATCCCACAAGCCACACAGCCTGGCCAGAAACAACAGCAAAAATATTTTGAAGTGTTAGGGATCAGGAACACCATTCAGTTCATCGTAAAAGGTCATTATTTAAAAAAAAAAAAAAACTAATAGAGAGACGCCTAATTCTGGCTCTATGAAGAAGTAGATTCCCTAATATTCCACCCACTGAAACAGCTCAAATGCTGCATAAAATGCTTGAATGCATCTTTTAAACATTTTTCTGATCTAGCATCAAGGTAAGAAATCCACAAAGTCCCCAGAGACATGAAGTTAGGGATACTGGGTGGTGAGCATCCATTAAAGACCAGTTTTTTCCTGAGGGTTTGTTTCAAACTCTAGAGAACCTGAGCGTCACCTTTAAAGGTTGCAGTGGGTAAAAGGGCAAGACATAGTCTGGGGGACCCCTCAATTGAGAATTTTACAGTAGATTCATAAGAGAGCTGAACCCCAAAGGATTAAACACTCTGAGAGGATGAGTGAGAAATATACCTTACCAGACTAGAGAGAGCTACTATCACAAAACTTGTCTGTCTCGATCATGGGGGTGAGTGTGAGAGAAAAAAGATTTCGGACCTGAGAATTTGCCATTACAAGCAGGTCTTCACTCAGGCTTGTGACCCAAATTCAGGGTACGTAAATAGTTTAAAAAAAAAAAAAAAACCTCAAGCAAATAATGTAATTTAAAGATGGTCACAGGTTGAAAGGAGGGTCCCCAGGGATTAGCAGAAGTGACGTTGACTATTCACCAATGGAACTTAACTTTACAACAGAACTTAAACGTCACCTACAACAAAGTTCTAAAAAAAAAAAATGAATAGCTCACAGTAAAAAAAAAAAAATCATACACGGGGGAAGGAAGCACAGCACCATTAGTAGAAATGTAAATGGATTAAACTCTCCTGTCAAAAGGCAAAGATGTCTTAGACCAGATGTATTATGTATAAGAGGTATACTTAAAGCTTAAGAATTCTGTCGAGATTAAAAGTCAAATCAGAAATTCCCTGGCAGTCTAGTGGTTAGGATCTGATGCTTATGCCTACCATGTTCAGGTCCAATCTCTGGTTGAGAAACTAAGATCCTAAAGCCATGAAGTGTAGTCAAAAAATAAATAAAATAAAAAGTCAAATGTTATGGGGAAAATAAAATAAAACAAAGTAAACTGAGTGAAAGTCAAGTGAAAGTGTTAGTCGCTCAGTCATGTCTGATTTTTTGTGACCCCATGGCCTGTAGACTTCCAGGCTCCTCAGTCCATGGAATTCTCCAGGCCAGAATGCTGGAGTGGGTAGACATTCTTTTCTCCAAGGGATCTTCCCAACCCGGAGATCAAACCCAAGTTTCCTGCATTGCAGGCAAGTTCTTTATCATCTAGGCCATATACAACAAGTGAAATTCTTATATTCATGCCAGATAAATATAATCAAAATGAAGGTAGTGTCACTCTATTCAGTTCAGTTCAGTTCAGGTCAGTCGCTCAGTCGTGTCCGACTCTTTGCGACCCCATGACTCGCAGCACGCCAGGCCTCCCTGTCCATCACCATCTCCCGGAGTTCACTCAGACTCACGCCCATCGAGTCCGTGACGCCATCCAGCCATCTCATCCTCGGTCGTCCCCTTCTCCTCCTGCCCCCAATCCCTCCCAGCATCAGAGTCTTTTCCAATGAGTCAGCTCTTCACTCTATCAGTATTATAAGACAAATAGGCTTTGAGATAAAAAGATTACCAGAGGTCAAGAGAATCATTGCATGATGATAACAAATTGAATAAGAAGACGTAACAATTCTAGTTCTGTTCTTATACTTTTCCCTTTTTGAAGGAGAGGCTTATCTTGCTTGGTTTTAATAGCTTTTCAGATATTTCAGATTTCAGTTCTGTTCAGTCGCTCAGTCGTGTCCGACTCTTTGTGACCCCATGGACTGCAGCACACCAGGCCTCCCTGTCCATCACCAACGCCCAGAGTTTACTCAAACTCATATCCACTGAGCTGGTGATGCCATCCAACCATCTCATCCTCTGTCGTCCCCTTCTCCTCTCACCCTCAATCTTTCCCAGCATCAAAGTCTTTTCAAATGAGTCAGCTCTTCGCATCAGATGGCCAAAGTATTGGAGTTTCAGCTTCAGCATCAGTCCTTTCAATGAACATTCAGGACTGATTTCCTTTAGGATGGACTGGTTGGATCTCCTTGCAGTCCAAGAGACTCTCAAGAGTCTTCTCCAACCCTACAGTTCAGAAGCATCATTTCTTTGGCACTCAGCTTTCTTTATAGTCCAACTCTCACATCCGTACATGACTATTGGAAAAACCATAGCTTTGACTAGACGGACCTTTGTTGGCAAAGTAAGGTCTCTGCTTTTTAATATGCTGTCTAAGTTGGTCATAAAAATTTTCAAATTTAGCTTAAACTAATAAGACTAAGTTCCATGAGAGTAGGAATTTTTGTCTTTTTTTGTTCACTTCTATTTTCCCAATGCCTAGTAAACACAGGGCCACACGTGGGTTAGGCACTCCAAAAATGAAACACTTTGTTGGAGGCTTACGGTGTGTCAAGTCATGTATATTGTGACATCTAGTCCCATCACTTCATGGCAAATAGCCAATTCCAGCGCCCCACTGGGCCCAGGTCTCCTGACTCCAGCTTCTGACCCCCAAGAGCCTGGGCGAGTCATGACATCATCCTGTAAGCTATGTGTCGGTTCTTACCCACTCTGCAGTCAGTCACAAGCTGGGGGAAAACCCAAGAAACAAAAGCAGCCGTCCACAGGTTCCCGAGTGGTGGTCAAGGTGACTCAGGCTGAGATGCAGCAT
This sequence comes from Oreotragus oreotragus, assembly GCA_006410675.1. Taxonomy (NCBI): domain Eukaryota; kingdom Metazoa; phylum Chordata; class Mammalia; order Artiodactyla; family Bovidae; genus Oreotragus; species Oreotragus oreotragus. The sequence goes on from SJYX01018462.1 coordinate 187,751, forward strand.
TGCCTGGGCTTGCGGGCAGACACGTGGCAGCCACAAGGCCCGGTCCTGCCACGGGTACAGGGCCCTACTCATGTCCACTGAGTCAGTGATGCCATCCAACCATCTCATCCTCTGTCACCTCCTTCTCCTCCTGCCTTTAGTCTTTCCCAGCATCAGAGTCTACATCCTTACTTTCAAAAATTTTTACTACTTTTCTGATGCAGACAGCTTCAGCTAGGTACCAGTCTAGCTTTAACTCCTCTATAACATTTGCTAAGCATGCTTTGTCACCAAAGGACATTGGATCTCAGGATCAGGACCTTCCATAAGCAGAAGAATATAGACAACATTTTACTTTCCATCTGCTCGCCACTATTCTTAGGCAAGTGACGTGACTTTCCAACTGAGATAGGAATATGGAATTTCCTACAGAGGAAGTAAAAGAGGGGAATAATAACACGTGTTGCATGTGATAATTGTAAGACAAAAATTTTACCGGGGGGCTTGGATGACTGTAGACAGAGGTAATGCTGTGCTCATGTCCAATCACGAGGGAACACTCTGAGACCGGCGGCTTCTGCAGCAAGGTAACACCTGCCTGAAAACAGCAGCTTACAGAAATGAAAGAAATTCTAGGGACGGTATCATCTGACCTATGTTTCACATGTAATGAAACAGGGGGCCAGGGAGAGGAAATGAGTGGCTTGTGGTGGCACAGTGAGTCAGGGACCAAGTGGAAGCTGGCATTCAGGTTTTCGTGACTGAGCTTGTGATGCGGTGCTGGACTGGATTGGCAGGAAAGAGGAAAGGACTAGGAAAAGCTGCTCTAACTCCTGGTTGTGTGCACCCAGTGGTTACAGTTTAATCATCCATTACCCCCACCTTGGGGTGTTGGATGGAGTCCCATGGCCTGGTTTTGATCCCCATCTCGGGATGTTTGATGGAAACTCATGGCCTGCTTCTCCTCTCCATCTTGGACTCTTGGGGATGGATTCTCGGTCTGCTCCTCTCTTTCAGGTGCCTCAGAGGTGAGGTACTTAAGAACATGCTTTCCTTATTCCACACAGCAACTGACCCACCTGCCATCTTCTCCACAACCATGGCTGACGATTACACACCATCTCTTCCTTCTGTTAAAATTCTCTTTTTCATCCCCTCCCCCCCTGCACCCGCCTTCTTTCCTAACTAATAAGTTGTAAGTTCTCAAATCTCCTGTTTTTCTCTCAGGGATAATTGATGGGCATCACCATCTTGTCCAAAGAATTGATGCTTTTGAACTGGTGTCAAAGAAGACTTTTGAGAATCCCTTGGACTGTGAGGAAATCAAACAAATCAGTCCTAATGGAAATCAACCCTGAATACGCATTGGAAAGATTGATGCTGAAGCTGAAGCTCCAATGTCGGTACAAAGAGCCGACACGTTGGAAAAGACCCTGATGCTGGGAAAGATTGAGGGCAGGAGGAGACGAGGGCAGCAGAGGATAAGATGGTTACATAGCATCACCAACTCAATGGACATGAATTTCAGCAAACTCAAATGAACTTGAGCAAAAGATAATGGAGGGCAGGGGAGCCTGGTGGGCTGCAATCTATGGGGTCATGACTAGCTACTGAACAGCAACAATCACCACCTTGTCCAAGAAACCGTGTGGTCTTCCGACTGCTGGGAAGAGAAATCTCAGAAAGAAAGCGGAAGTGGGGGTCAAAGTTTCCTCTTTCTCTCTAACTACAGTAAAGCAGACCCTGATCTGCATCACAGAGTTAGTTCTGATGAAGCTGAGAACTTTTGTACAGGTATCCTGTCATTCTCTTGTCACGGGGAAGGCCTGTGTGAAGCTGTAAAACTTTGCAGAATTATTCTTAGAAGTATGCTGCTGCTGCTGCTAAGTCACTTCAGTCGTGTCCGACTCTGTGTGACCCCATAGACGGCAGCCCACCAGGCTCCCCCGTCCCTGGGATTCTCCAGGCAAGAACACTGGAGTGGGTTGCCATTTCCTTCTCCAATGCGTGAAAGAGAAAAGTAAAAGTGAAGTCGCTCAGTCTGTCTGACTGTTAGCGACCCCATGGACTGCAGCCCATCAGGCTACTCCATCCATTGGATTGTCCAGGCAAGAATACTGGGGTGGGGTGCCATTGTGGGTTGGTCAAAAAGTTCATTCAAGTTTTTCTGTTATACTTTATGGAGAGACCTGGACCAACTTTTTGGCCAACTCAATATTAAATTTTGGGGCTTCCTTGGGTGGCTCAGACGGTAAAGAATGTGCAATGCAAGAGATCCAGGTTCGATTCCTGGGTCAGGAAGATCCCCTGGAGAAGGAAATGGCAGCCCACTCCAGTACTCTTGCCTGGAGGACTCCGTGGACAGAGGAGTCTGGAGGGCTATAGACCTGAGGTCGAAAAGAATCGGACACAGCTGAGCACTAACACTGCTCTTCACTTCAACACTACATTTGTGCAAAGAAGCACAAGACGCCCAGCCTGTAGAAATTATTGATTTGCCCTGTGCGTTATGCTTTAAGGCCTAAACAGTATGCAATTTTGATTATCTTAACTGATAATTTGTTGCCCAGCGGGGATTTACATCTACGTCTCTGTTTGCTGAAAAGTATACTTTGTTAGGTGAGAAGAGCTTTAGAATTTCTGTCTTCTACCTCTCGGCCTTTATAGAGTCTTGTTGGACTGCTTATTCAAGCCCGGAGTTGAGTCCATCTCATTTAAAATTCTGTATTGATTTAAAATTGCTGTTTAGCTTATGCCTTTTTGCTTATGTTTTAGTGGCTCTTCAAGGGCTATTTTTTAAGAGACACTTTGGATTTTTAAAACATTTTCTGTTTATTTGTTTTTGGCTGAGCTGAGTTTTCCTTGCTGCACAGGCTTCTCACTGTGGTGGCCTCTCCTGTTGCAGGGCATGGACTCTGGGGCCTGAGGGCTCAGTAGTTGTGGCTCCCAGTCTCTAGGGCACACGCTCAACAGCTGTGGCACATGGGCTTAGAGGCTGTTCAGCATGTGGGATCCTCCCCGGTCAGGGATCGAACCTGCGACTCCTGCATTGGCAGGTGGATTCTTTACCACTGAGCCACCAGGGAAGCCCCTCAAAGGCTTTTCATATATATTTTCCACTCTCTCAACCAACACAGAAGAAACAGTATACCACTTCATATAAAGTACAGATTGCCACCATATAGGTCCAATAATCACGCTTTATGCTACACCATCCTTTATGCTGTATCTATCATATATATCTACATGTATTTAAAAATCACAAGATAGTACCATACCTTTTGCTTTAAGCAGTTATGTTTTTAAATAAATTAAGGAGGAAAAAAAACAATCTTTCGGGACTTCCCTGGTGGTCCAGTGGCTGACTCTGCACTCCCAATGCAGCAGGCCCAGGGTTCAGTCCCTGGTCAGGGAACTATGTGGTGTAACTAAAAGATCCTGTGTGCCACAAATAAGATCTGGCACAGCCAAATAAATAAATGTTTTAAAAATAAATTAAAAAACGTTGATACTTACTAAGGTCCATCTAGTCACAGCAATGGTTTTTCCTGTGGTCTTATATGGATGTGAGAGTTGGACTGTGAAGAAGGCTGAG
>SJYX01018462.1:207912-297803 GCA_006410675.1 Oreotragus oreotragus
AGGTGGGTGGGGGGGGTGGGAAGGATAGGAGAATGTTTGATGGGTAGGTGCATAGATGCCTGGGTGATGGGTGGATGGGGAGATGGATGAGTGTGTGGATGGCTCGTGTTTACCATTACTCTCACCCCACAGATGAGTGCTCTGAGGCACAGGGAGGTGAATGGTTGCCTCGATCATGGCCTGGGGAGGGGTGGCTATTAGATCTCATGGTCCCAGATCACTCGTTGCACTTTCTGGTTGGCTGCCTCTTTTGAATAACCCAAACGGATACCGTAAGTCTACCCGAAGCAGGCTGACCATCTTCAAACTGAAACCAGCCTGATGATTCAGAAGTCACCTTTGGATATGATAATGCTTCAGCTGCAGTTGTGCCGGAAGTCCACTTTGGGGGTTGACTCTGCTGCACAGAAAAGCACGTGTGCATCCAGCCCCCAGCAAGCTCCGTGGAGGCCCAGGAGTCTGGACAGAACTCAGCTACCTGACTGGGGACAGTGAGTGACAACCCCTGGAGGACAATCAGAGGCCAGAGAAGAGAGGCTTAGCATGGCAGTGATGGAGGGAGAACTAGGCTGGCAGCTGAACAGCTCTAGTCCTGCAGCCATGCCCTGCTGCTTACATATTCTGTAACCTTGGCCACATGCCTGAACCAGTCTGATGCTCAGTTTTTTCATCACTAAAATGGGAGTGAAGATCCCAGGGTCATAGCAAGGGTTCAGTGAGATGGTATTTGAGAAACTATCCCAGGAGGCGCTTAGCATTAGATAGATAACCCTAGGAATGTCAGACACATACATATTGTGCTGTGCTCAATCCTTTAGGCATGCATGCTTAGTCGCTTCAGTTGTGTCTGACTCTTTGTGATGCCACGGACCCACATGAGCCCACCAGGCTCCTCTATACTGGAGGAACTATCCCAGGCAAGAATACTGGAGTGGATTGCCCTTTCCTTCTGCAGGGGATCTTCCTGACCCAGGGATTGAACCTGCATCTCTTCCATCTCGTGCATTGGACTGGGGGGAGGATAAACCAGGGAGTTGAGTCTGCAGTCTCTTTGGGGGCTCCACATCACATCCAGACACCTACTCCAGTGCTGAGTATGTGGCCGCTATGTGCATCTGAGAGTTAATGTGACTCCCACCCTCAAGCTGACACATTGGTTAAGCACAAATACTGTGGCCTCAGCCAACCTCAGTGCGAGCTGTGACTCCCTGATTCCAAGGGCTATGATGCCGGTCCCTTTCTGGGATCCCTCGGTTTCCCCATCTGTAAAATGGAGGCGATACTAGCATCCAGAGTGGCTATTCCAAGAGTTCTGTGACCAAAACACACACAGTGCTGCCAGGAGGAAAGCTCGTTCTAACTCATCAGCCTCCAGGGTGGCGTTCGGGGCAACCACAGACTCAAGGTGAATGGAGGGATGACCAGTGGCAAGGTCAGACCCAGCCGGCCTCAGGTTTGTGGGCGGAGGTGCAGCGGTGCTCTTGGGGCAAGCCTTTTCAGAGGCTTTGGGACACCCCTGCCACAGCTTTACACCTTTCTGTTGCCTGTGGCTTTCCTTCATTGTTTTGTCGCTCTGTGTTTTCACCGTGTGGTAGTTTTGCCCATGAGAACTCTGTTCTAGGAAACACAGAACAAAGCCTCCTTCTAGGATGTTGCCTGATCTATTGGAAAGGGAGGGACATACCCCAGACTGCTAAGTTCTTCCTGTCACGTCCTTCCCAATTTGGTCCTTAGGATGAGAGTCACCCGAGCCAAGACACCCTGGGGAGGAAGGCTGCACCGCCCTTCTTTCTACCCCTTTTTCCTCCCCAAACCGGTTCCTGCTCTGATCCCTGGTAAGTGAGTCTCCGCTGACTCCTGGAAGGAGATGTGTTGGCAAGGACCTCTTGGTTTTCAGCTAGAGTGGCTTCCCAGCCAGCCAGACTTCCTTCACCTTCACCCACATGAGCCGCAGAAGCAGAAACACCTGCAACCGGAAGTTGGCAAGTCCCCATGGGTTTTCCCGGCGGTGACCAGGGGCCTGCTCTATGCTCGGCTCGGCTCCCCGTCTGGCGCCTGACTCAGCCAGGGACTGTTTTGTTCTTTGTTCCCTTGAGCAGCTCACCTGTGTCCTTACTTCCAATTATTGGTCTCTCCCGCTGCCTGCTCTCAAACTTGCCCGGTCTACCCAACTGCCTACTGTGAGCGCTCAGCCCCCTCAGTCTTGTCTGACTCTTGGAAACACTCTGGACTGTAGCCCATCAGGCTCCTCTGTCCACGGGATGCTCCAGGCAAGAATACTGGAGTGCGTTGCCATGCCCTCCTCCCGGGAGTCTTCCCGACCCAGGGACCAAACCCTCACGTCCTACATCTCCTGCGTTGGCAGGTGGGTTCCTTACTAATATCTACTAATCAATTGATCAGCCTACATCTACTATCTAATTCTATCAGCTTATCAATATTCCATTTCTCTGACTGCTCAAATATTTATGTATCAGCTGATTCACCCACCTTCTTACCAACTAATCCACTTGTACATTTACCCACAAAGAGGTCTATGTTCTCAGATACCTTCCGACCTGCCTAATTTGCCTTGATGTTGTTCAGTCGCTAAGTTGTGTCCAACTCTTTGTGACCCATGGACTGCAGCACGCCAGGCTTCTCCATGCTTCACTACCTCCCGGAGTTTGCTCAAACTCATGTCCATCCAGCAGCGATGCCATCCGACCATCTCATCCTCAGTTGTCCCCTTCTCTTCCTGCCTTCAGTCTTTTCCAGCATCAGGGTCTTTTCTAATGAGTTGGTTCTTTGTATCAGGTGGCCAAAGGATTAGAGCTTCAGCTTCAACATCAGTCCTTCCAAATCAGAATTGATTTCCTTTAGGACTGACTGGTTTGATCTCCTAATTTGCCTATATATTAGTTTTTTTTCTCTCTACACCCCTGCCTCTTGTCTGATCTCTCTTCCTTGCTTTCTCACCTCCTTACTTCCCTCTCCCTTAAGCATTTATTTAGCATCTGCTAGAAATGAGGCAGGTCACCAACAAGGGTGAGAAAAGATACTTACAACCTCGTACAGGAGAACTCTCCATCCATTTAGAGGTTGTCTGCCTTAATCAAATTTAAACGCCAACCAGTCACTCAACCAATCTTGGCGTCCTTTTCAAAAAGAAAGTCAAACACATTAAGACAGACATTAAGGACTTTATGACTTCGTCAGAGGCAGCGGGGGCCATACTCATGAAATAGGAAGTTCATGATGTATTGCCAAATCCATGGTTGCAAGTTTGCTAAAAAGAGGAAAGCAGAAGGTTATTGTTAGCTGGAAGGCTGACGACAGCGGGCCTTGAAGGATGACTAAAATGCAGTCTGACAGGAGGAGACAGGAGGGTGGTCCTACGAGGGGTGGGATGGGGACCCTGCTTGAGCAGAGATAAGCTGAAACTCCAATACTTTGGCCACCTCGTGCAAAGAGCTGACTCATTGGAAAAGACTCTGAGGCTGGGAGGGATTGGGGGCAGGAGGAGAAGGGGACGGCAGAGGATGAGATGGCTGGATGGCATCACCAACTCCATGGACATGAGTTTGAGTGAACTCTGGGAGTTGGTGATGAACAGGGAGGCCTGGCGTGCTGTGATTCATGGGGTTGCAAAGAGTCAGACACGACTGAGCAACTGAACTGAACTGAACTGAAGCAGGTAGGACTGAGTAAGATCTGTTTGGAGAGATTGCTGCAGGGGATGACAAGCTCTCTGGGATGCTAATCCTACGTAAAAGATTAAGTCCCCTCATCTCCTCTCCTCTGTGCTTGGCTGGGGACCCCAGACTGGTACCTTGAACAGTGCTTCTGCCTGTAACTTTGTCATGCTGAATTCTGATTTGAGACGAAGAAATTCAGGTGCCTGGGGCAAGAACTGAGAGGGCTCCCCTGGTCAAACAGGAATTGGTTTTATCCTGAGCCAGGAGAATGAGTGGTCACTGCCTCTGGGGAAGTTTTGAAGCGGAGCTTCAGCAGGAATGCTAGATGCTCTAATAGGGAGAGACCCTGTCGTCGGCTTAATCCTTCGGCCCCCTCCTAGGCCTGTCCACTCAGTCCTGGAGGCTTGTCACTTCATCTCAGTGCCCCATCTCATCTCCACTGCCTCTGCTAGAATTTGGAACCCCCTCAGCACCTGCGAGGCTCCACAGCATCCTCTCCTGGCTCCGTACTCGAGGCTCTCCTGGTATCAATCGATGGCATCTGCCATCAGTCAAAACGCAAGCTGGCATGTGTCACCCTCCTGGCTCAGAAACCTGTGTGGACACAGGCGTGATCAGATTCGGGTCTTATAGAGCATGGGTCTGGGGTGGGGGCGGGTGAAGAAGGACACAGAGAGACCAGGTAGCAGGTAGTCCAGGTAGGAAATGACAGCATCCATACAGGCACACCCCAGGCCCAGGGGACTCTCATTCCAAGCTTGGCCCAGCCATGAAGCTGGTCAGAGCTGCCGTGGCCACAGCCGTCTGAGCGGCTCCCTCTGAGGACAGAAGGTGTCCTCATGGAATGGCCAGGTGTGCCAGGTCATATGAAGCTGAAACTTCTTGGGATGTCTAATATTCATCGTGTCTGTTTTATTAGCCTAACAGAACAAGACTGTTTCACATTGACTCTCAGCAGTCTCTCGTGTCTGCCTACTTCCCCTCCTGGAACTTCTGAAAGCAGAAACTGCCTCGAAAATAATCACTATACAAATATAGGCATCATTGCCCTCGCTTCACACACAGAGAAACTGAGGCCCACACAACGGAAGTGAGGGGTCCGAGGGAACCCATCGGCTAGCAACTGTGCGGTTTGGACCACAGGGCTGCAAATTCCCAGTTCAGCATTCTTTCCATGAAAATGCTCGAGGCACCAAAGTCATTGTTTCCAAAACGTCATTCACTTCGGTACCAACCTCATAATTGTTCTGTACCCTCTGCACTACTGTTGGGCTTCCCAGGTGGTGCTAGCGGTGAAGAACCCACCTGCCAACGGGCAGCAGACATAAATGACGCACATTCGATCCTGGGGTCGGGAAGATCCCCTGGAGGAGGGCATGGCAACCCACTCCAGTCTTCTTGCCTGGGAGAATCCCATGGACAGAGGAGCTTGGTGGGCTACAGTCCATGGGGTTGCACAGAGTTGGACATGACTGAAGCGACTTAGCACACACGCACACTACTAGCTTGAGAGGTTTGAGGTTTTCAGTTGTTTTCAAACTACTCACATTTTTCATTCAATTTTATTTCCCAAGGAAAGTTTATGTCCAACATAAATTAAAAAGAATGCCACACACAGAAGGTAACTATGAAACAGGAGGGCTGAGTATTGTCATCACATTCTGGCCAGACACTGCTGTCTACTAATGGCTTGCAGCTGGAGGGCTGCGCTCTGTGAGATGGGTTGATGATGCATTAGAAGAGGCGTTAAAAGTTCATTAGCCCCCTAACTGAGACTTTCTTCTGGAGGCTTCCAGAAGCCTGGGCAGAACCTTGAAAAGGCACTAACTTTCTCCTGTGACAGTCTCTCTGCTGCATTTATATGGTACCCCAAACTATGTGTGTCTAAGTACACCATAGTTGGGGTAACACTTTCTAATATGTAATTTATATTTTAATCCAATGTCTTGGAATAAGAATAACGAGTGGAGGACTTTCTCTGGGGAAATTCAGGGTGGTTTGTTGTGTGGGTGGGGTGGGGGTTGGCAATGGAATCCAGGGAGTCTGCAGAATTCAGCAGGGGCTTTCAGCTTGTCTTCAGGCATCTGTGAGGCTCTAGCCCTAGCTCCACCCTACAGAAGATGGCATATATTGGCAACTGGCACCAGCGTGGTTCCACCGTTGTCAACACCGTTTCAGAATGTCAGTGTGTTGAAGACACTCCAACAGTCAACTCACTATCTTTCCTGGTCATCACCCCATTTGGTACACAACAAGGAACCGAAATTAACATCAGGCACAGGGAGTGTTTAAGGGAGCGTGGGCAAATTAGAGCGTGCCTAGTAAGAGAAATCTGGCAGCGCTGATCACCTGGTAAGGTGAGAATTTTCTGCTGGTCCCTTACTTGCTTCTTTTGCATGTTTGCTTAGTCTTGGCGGGCTCCTGACCAGGTGTAGGGAGACTGGCCAGAGATGAGGCTAACTGCTCCTGAATTGGGCACCTGAAGACACCGCTGGGCAGGCTGAGGGCACCAGGAAGGGGTGCCAGAGTCCGGAAGTTGCTGCCTCCCTGTGTTTCCTACACCATGCGTTGCCTGGCTCCACGCCCTGCGGGGTCCTACCTGCCAGAGCCCCAAGGTAAAAAGGCGGGTGGGGGATGTTGGGGCTGAGAATGCCTCTTAATTTAGGGTGACGTCATGCCATCCCAAATAAACAGAGACACTGCTCTGAACTAGGGGGGGTGAGGATGGCGGGAGGGGGTCTTTGACCTGCTGGGGCTTTTGGAAGAAGTGAGGTGGTTTGCCATTTCCTCCCACTGAGGGACCTACAGTTTCACTCAGGTGTCTGGAATGTAAGAGGACTTGATCAGCCTGAAGGGTACTAGAGGGCGGACTTCCAGGGGGCGTGTCGTTAGCTCTCAGTGTTGATGGCCAGGCTCTGCCAACCGCAAGGTCCTCTCTCTGCCAGGTAAACACTGAGGGGTGCCTTTGAAGGGTGGAACCCCTGCCAGACCCACCCCATCCCCAGGAAGCAGGGGCACCAAAGCCGGAGTCAGCACATTCGTCTAGACGCTGAGCCTGGTGGGCAGTACCCAGGCACCTGGCCCGATGCTACCCTCTCCCCTATTTCCAGCTGGCTCTTTGTGGAATAAGTGGGGGACAGGGGACAGATGGTGAGAGACAACAGAGTACAGACATCTGGTATCAGCTCTGAAAGCAGCACGCAGGTTTGAACCCCAGCTGCGCTGCCTGGCTGGGTGTCAAGTGACACAGGGTCCTTAGCCTATACTGAGTCTGGGCTGTTTTCGGGGCTGTTAAATGGGATTGGAGGAAACTTTTATTCCAAGACCAAGGTGAGCAATCCAAGGTTCTAGCACAGCACCCGGTTTATTTTAATATCTCAAGATCCACACAGGAACCCAATATTATTAGTGTTGCCTTTGTTGTGTGGTTGAGAGTATGGAGCATCTTTGGTCAGAAGCTGCTGAAATAAATGCCCGGCTTCCTCTGAACCTGCAGACTGATGGCCTTTGCCGGCTCTGATGGTAGCAGCGGGAGCTTGGGCAGGGAGAGTTTTCTAAGGAGAAAGAGAGGTCAGAAGTCACCTTGAAGGCTCCCTCCTCAATTCCAGATGAGGAAATCCAAGCCTGGAAAGGGAAGTGACCTCTCCAAGGCCTCAGGGTGGATGGAGCAGGGGTGCAGGACCTGTGGAAGAAGAAGGGAGGGAAGAAAGCTGTCAAGAGGTGTGTGGTGGTGGTGGGGTGGGGAATCAAGGTTGCCGGGGCTGAATTTACCTGAGGGATTTTCTTCGCTTCCCAGGGCAGCCGGCTTCTCTGGAGTGAGTGGCTGGGCCAGCAAGTCCCTGTGCCCTGCAGGAATGGCTTGTCAGTTTCAAGGTGGGGCTGAAGTGGAGAGAAACGGAGGGCCAGCTCCCTGCTAATCAGGGCTTGTGTTTCAAATGCCTAAGGGCAGGCTACCTCCCGGCAAGCGAGCACTGGCTATTTTTAGGGGCTGATTGAAGCTCCGGTGGGTGGCAGACTAGGCGCTTCTGAGAAAGCACGTGGTGGGTGCAGCAGGGGGCGGCTTGGGTGTCTGCTTACTTGGGTGGCTCAAGCCCCGTGGGGCAGAGAGAAAGTGAAAGAGAAAAAAGGCAGCCGCAGGGGGGCGGGGGGCGGCCCCCCCCGCGAAGCGGTGGAAGGGAGGTGGCCCGGCACTGCCAGTCCCCGCCCTCGTTCAACCCCAGAGCTGGCAGGAGGGAGAAGCAGAAGGCAGCGCGCGCAGGAGTCCCGGGAAACAGCGGCAGGTAACCCAGGGCCCCTCTGCGGCCCCCGAGGTGGGGCTGGGAATAGAGTTCAGAGACTGGTAGCTACTTGCCCGTGGTCACACAGCAAGGCTGGAAGCCGGGGGACTGTAAGCGTGCAGAGTGTAGACCCAGAAAACCGCTCGTCTCCAGCATCCCTGGAAGGATTCCACGCAGGAAATGGGAGAGAAGACCCCGGAGCTGGGCTGCTTTGCCCAGCTTACAGGGGCCCAGGAGCGGCGGCGGGGAGAGCCGGCGGGAAGGGCAGCGTCTGCAGAGACACGGGGACGAGAAGAGGCGCGCAGAGCAGGCTAGCGGCGCGGCCAGACGCTGGGGAGCCACACTGGCTGAGCGTACTGGAATCTGAAGATGCTCGCGGGGGCGCGCGGAGGGAATCACAGGACCCGGGCTGCATTTGTCTGAGCCTCAGTTTCCCTCTTGAGTCACGTTCCCACTCTGGAATCTGGGTACCCGGTCCTATTAGTGGGGTCCCCAGTGCTGGGGGGAGTGGGGGGGGGTCTATGTGAAATCGCTCAGTCGTGTCCGACTTTTTGCGACCCCGTGGACTGTAGCACTCCAGGCTCCTCCGTCCATGGGATTCTCCAGGCAAGAATACTGNCACTGGAGTGGGTTGCCATTTCCTTCTCCAGTGCATGAAAGAGAAAAGTGAAAGTGAAGTCGCTCAGTTATGTCCAATCCTCAGCGATCCCATGGACGGTTAGCTATTTAGGAGGGGAAAAATAGTTGATGCTTACATTGTTATTCAACAAACAAAATAATGTTCACTTAGATTAAAGAATTTAAAGTTTTAAATAAAACTATGTAAATTTTAACTATGTATAATCTAGGAATGACAGGAGGAGGGGGACTTTCTGGCATAGTATCAAGGCATGAAAATTAAAATGCCAATGATATGCCTTTTTTTGGTTGGGAAAATGGACCTCTTACATTGCTACTAGGCTTCCCTGGTGGTTCAGATGGTAAAGAATCTTCCTGGAATGCAGGAGACCTGGGCTCAATTCCTGGGTCAGGAAGATCCAGTAGAGAAGGGAATGGCTACCCACTCCAATATTCTTGCCCGGAGAATTCCAGGGACAGAGAAGCCTGGTGCTTTACGGTCTATGGGGTCACAGTAGTTCATGGACTACAGCCCATAGAGGCTGTATGAAGCACAAACTGGAATCAAGATTGCCGTGAGAAATATGAACAACCTCAGATATGCAGATGATACCACTCTAATGGCAGAAAGCAAAGAAGAACTAAACAGCCTCTTGATGACAGTGTAAGAGAAGAGTGAAAAAGATGGAAGTAAAAAAGATTCCCAAGATGGAATCTGCAAGGTTGTCTTTTCATCCTCCTAGGCTGGGTGCTCACAGTAGCCTGGTGGCCCCTCCTGCCTCAATTCCTCCCTCCCTCTCAGGGTGTGCAAGTGCTCTCTTCCTGGTCGGGGCTCCCCCCAGGCCAGGAGTTTTTGGTAGATCTTTGTGCTGCTGCTGCGAAGTCACTTCAGTCGTGTCCAACTCTGTGCGACCACATAGATGGCAGCCCACCAGGCTCCCCCATCCCTGGGATTCTCCAGGCAAGAACACTGGAGTGGGTTGCCATTTCCTTCTCCAATGCATGAAAGAGAAAAGTGAAAGTGAAGTCGCTCAGTCATGCCCGACTCTTAGTGACCCCACGGACTGCAGTCTACCAGGCTCCTTCATCCATGGAATTTTCCAGGCAAGAGTACTGGAGTGGGTGCCATTGCCTTCTCCAAGATCTTTGTGCTATTTCCCCCTAATGTCTCTGGTACCAGCGCCTCCTGCTGACATGCCCTCTGGGAGCTCCCTCACAGAAGCTCCCTCACAGGTTTAAAACTCAAGATTCAAAAAAATAAGATAATGGCATCAAGTCCCATCATTTCATGGCAAATAGAAGGAGAAAAAGTGGAAACAGTTACAGATTTTATTTTCTTGGGTTCCAAAACCACTGGGGACAGGGACTGCAGCCATGAAATTAAAGGATGCTTGCTCCTTGGAAGAAAAGCTATGACAAAACTAGACAGTGCATTAAAAAGCAGAGACATCACTTTCCCAACAAAGGTCCATATAGTCAAAGTTATGGTTTTTCCAGTATTCATGTACAGATGTGAGAGCTGAACCATAAAGAAGCCTATGATGTGTACGCTCAGCCATGTCTGACTCTTTGCAACTCCATGGACTAGAGCCCATCAGATTCTCCTATCCATGGGATTTTCCAGGCAAGAATACTAGAACGGGTAGCCATTTCCTTCTCGAGGGGATCTTTCCAACCTAGGGAACTGCAAACCTGCATCTTTTGTGTTAGTAGGTGGATTCTTTATCACTAAACCAAGAATTGATGCTTTTGAATTGTGGTGTTGGAAAAGACTCTTGAGCGTCCCTTGGACTAAAGGAGATCAAACCAGTTAATCCAAGAGGAAATCAACCTTGAATATTCGCTGGAAGGACTGATGCTGAAGCTGAAACTCCAATACTTTGACTACCTGATGTGAAGAGCCAGGTCACTGGAAAAGACTCCGATGCTGGGAATGATTGAGGGCAGAAGGAGAAGAGGGCAACAGAGGATGAGATGGTTGAATGGCCTCACAGACTCAAAGGACATGAGTTTGAGCAAACTCTGAGAGGTAGAGAAGGACAGGAAAGCTAATGTATTGTAGTCCATGGGGCCACAAAGAGCTGGACACAGCTGGACGCTGAACAACAACATTGCCATTAGGAGTGAAAATCGGTACCACCTCTCTAAGAAGCATTTTGTCAGTATGTATCGAAAGTCTTAAAAATATGTCTGCCGTTAAAAATACATATGCCCTTCAATCAAGATACTAAACTCTAGGAAATTGTTTTAGAGAAACAATCAGAATGTGAAAAAAGAACTGACTATAAGAATATTCATCATAATACTCTTAGAGAAAAACTGACAGTAATCCAACCATGTACCAGTGGTAGATTAGTAAAACAAATGATACAATTAGACTACAATACAGCTACTCATAACGAAAGGACCAAAGTATTAGCGCACATAAAAAGATATATTGGTATGGAAACAAAATGATTATGAAAGAATATATACTATCATTAATAATTTATACCATCTGTCCACATGTATATGCAACTGTCCATCACATAATAAATATGTTAGTAAATATGTTCTCAGTAAATATGCCAAGCGCATGAACTAAAAAATGTAATTGCATATGTTATATTAAAATCTCACAGTGACATGTTATACTATTAAACAAAAAGAAAACAAATTATAAATATAGTGAATATGCATAAAAAACACTGAAAGACTAATTTCTTTGAGTCACAGAATTATCCTTGATTCTTTTTTCTTCTTCCTGTCTCTTTATATTGCCTAAATTTTTGTCATAAAAACATTTTTATAATGGTAAAGAAAATATTTGGAGCAAGTTTTATGTTTTGGGATACCATGCATTTATTTGAATTATATTTTTGAAGAATAATGTGAGTAAATTTTCACAGTATATTATTAAAATAATATGCTGGAAATTCTATATACAGCATGATTACAACTTTGCTTATACACACATACATATACAAAGGAAAGAAACCATACATTTATATTAAAATCTAAAGGAGTTTCTTTCAGGGTAGTAAAACAGTTCATCTCTTACTTGTAATTTTCTGTATTTCCCAAATTTTCTACAAAAGGAATGTCTCTCTTTTGTAATCAGGACAAAGGGCAGCAGGAAGGGGGAGGAAGAAATGTTTTTGGCTTTAAGAAATGGAAAACATATAGATGGGTTGAAGGTCAAGCCATCAATCCTAACAGATTCTCTCAGCATCATGGGAATTCATTCTCAGAGATAAACTTATTTTTTCCTCAAGTGTATATTTTCTGTAACTGTTTATGCTTATGCTTCTGAAACTATTAAAATATTAATGTATTCTTCTCATGTTGTCCTCTCATGTTGCCCACTCTCCAAGCAACAAATCTATACTTTTCCAGCATCTAAAAGAGTGAGGAAACTTGCCCAAGGTGACATGACTCCTCTTTGGTGGCGGTAGGACCAGAATACAATAGCCCTTGCTCCTAGGCTGGGGTTATCCTCTTGGGAAACAAGTTCCTAAAATCCATTAAGCAGTTTTGAAATATTTATTCTTTATGTACTCTCCTTTAAATCAGCAACAAGCAAAATTCTGACCACTTCAATTATGGATCCAATCCCAAAGAGCCTCCAAGGACTCCTGACTTGTGGAAAGTGAAGATGCATTCGATCATTAAGCAAGCCTTACTTACTGCGTCCCACAATGTGTGCGTGCACATGCTAAGTTGCTTTAGTCATGTCTGACTCTTCCTGACCCTGTGGACTATAGCCCACCAGACTCTCCATCCGTGGGATTTTCCAGGCAAGAATACTGGAGTGGGTTGCCATTCCTTCCTCCAGGGGATCTTCCCGACCCAGGGACCAAACCCTGACGTCCTACATCTCCTGCGTTGGCAGGTGGGTTCCTTACTAATATCTACTAATCAATTGATCAGCCTACATCTACTATCTAATTCTATCAGCTTATCAATATTCCATTTCTCTGACTGCTCAAATATTTATGTATCAGCTGATTCACCCACCTTCTTACCAACTAATCCACTTGTACATTTACCCACAAAGAGGTCTATGTTCTCAGATACCTTCCGACCTGCCTAATTTGCCTTGATGTTGTTCAGTCGCTAAGTTGTGTCCAACTCTTTGTGACCCATGGACTGCAGCACGCCAGGCTTCTCCATGCTTCACTACCTCCCGGAGTTTGCTCAAACTCATGTCCATCCAGCAGCGATGCCATCCGACCATCTCATCCTCAGTTGTCCCCTTCTCTTCCTGCCTTCAGTCTTTTCCAGCATCAGGGTCTTTTCTAATGAGTTGGTTCTTTGTATCAGGTGGCCAAAGGATTAGAGCTTCAGCTTCAACATCAGTCCTTCCAAATCAGAATTGATTTCCTTTAGGACTGACTGGTTTGATCTCCTAATTTGCCTATATATTAGTTTTTTTTCTCTCTACACCCCTGCCTCTTGTCTGATCTCTCTTCCTTGCTTTCTCACCTCCTTACTTCCCTCTCCCTTAAGCATTTATTTAGCATCTGCTAGAAATGAGGCAGGTCACCAACAAGGGTGAGAAAAGATACTTACAACCTCGTACAGGAGAACTCTCCATCCATTTAGAGGTTGTCTGCCTTAATCAAATTTAAACGCCAACCAGTCACTCAACCAATCTTGGCGTCCTTTTCAAAAAGAAAGTCAAACACATTAAGACAGACATTAAGGACTTTATGACTTCGTCAGAGGCAGCGGGGGCCATACTCATGAAATAGGAAGTTCATGATGTATTGCCAAATCCATGGTTGCAAGTTTGCTAAAAAGAGGAAAGCAGAAGGTTATTGTTAGCTGGAAGGCTGACGACAGCGGGCCTTGAAGGATGACTAAAATGCAGTCTGACAGGAGGAGACAGGAGGGTGGTCCTACGAGGGGTGGGATGGGGACCCTGCTTGAGCAGAGATAAGCTGAAACTCCAATACTTTGGCCACCTCGTGCAAAGAGCTGACTCATTGGAAAAGACTCTGAGGCTGGGAGGGATTGGGGGCAGGAGGAGAAGGGGACGGCAGAGGATGAGATGGCTGGATGGCATCACCAACTCCATGGACATGAGTTTGAGTGAACTCTGGGAGTTGGTGATGAACAGGGAGGCCTGGCGTGCTGTGATTCATGGGGTTGCAAAGAGTCAGACACGACTGAGCAACTGAACTGAACTGAACTGAAGCAGGTAGGACTGAGTAAGATCTGTTTGGAGAGATTGCTGCAGGGGATGACAAGCTCTCTGGGATGCTAATCCTACGTAAAAGATTAAGTCCCCTCATCTCCTCTCCTCTGTGCTTGGCTGGGGACCCCAGACTGGTACCTTGAACAGTGCTTCTGCCTGTAACTTTGTCATGCTGAATTCTGATTTGAGACGAAGAAATTCAGGTGCCTGGGGCAAGAACTGAGAGGGCTCCCCTGGTCAAACAGGAATTGGTTTTATCCTGAGCCAGGAGAATGAGTGGTCACTGCCTCTGGGGAAGTTTTGAAGCGGAGCTTCAGCAGGAATGCTAGATGCTCTAATAGGGAGAGACCCTGTCGTCGGCTTAATCCTTCGGCCCCCTCCTAGGCCTGTCCACTCAGTCCTGGAGGCTTGTCACTTCATCTCAGTGCCCCATCTCATCTCCACTGCCTCTGCTAGAATTTGGAACCCCCTCAGCACCTGCGAGGCTCCACAGCATCCTCTCCTGGCTCCGTACTCGAGGCTCTCCTGGTATCAATCGATGGCATCTGCCATCAGTCAAAACGCAAGCTGGCATGTGTCACCCTCCTGGCTCAGAAACCTGTGTGGACACAGGCGTGATCAGATTCGGGTCTTATAGAGCATGGGTCTGGGGTGGGGGCGGGTGAAGAAGGACACAGAGAGACCAGGTAGCAGGTAGTCCAGGTAGGAAATGACAGCATCCATACAGGCACACCCCAGGCCCAGGGGACTCTCATTCCAAGCTTGGCCCGGCCATGAAGCTGGTCAGAGCTGCCGTGGCCACAGCCGTCTGAGCGGCTCCCTCTGAGGACAGAAGGTGTCCTCATGGAATGGCCAGGTGTGCCAGGTCATATGAAGCTGAAACTTCTTGGGATGTCTAATATTCATCGTGTCTGTTTTATTAGCCTAACAGAACAAGACTGTTTCACATTGACTCTCAGCAGTCTCTCGTGTCTGCCTACTTCCCCTCCTGGAACTTCTGAAAGCAGAAACTGCCTCGAAAATAATCACTATACAAATATAGGCATCATTGCCCTCGCTTCACACACAGAGAAACTGAGGCCCACACAACGGAAGTGAGGGGTCCGAGGGAACCCATCGGCTAGCAACTGTGCGGTTTGGACCACAGGGCTGCAAATTCCCAGTTCAGCATTCTTTCCATGAAAATGCTCGAGGCACCAAAGTCATTGTTTCCAAAACGTCATTCACTTCGGTACCAACCTCATAATTGTTCTGTACCCTCTGCACTACTGTTGGGCTTCCCAGGTGGTGCTAGCGGTGAAGAACCCACCTGCCAACGGGCAGCAGACATAAATGACGCACATTCGATCCTGGGGTCGGGAAGATCCCCTGGAGGAGGGCATGGCAACCCACTCCAGTCTTCTTGCCTGGGAGAATCCCATGGACAGAGGAGCTTGGTGGGCTACAGTCCATGGGGTTGCACAGAGTTGGACATGACTGAAGCGACTTAGCACACACGCACACTACTAGCTTGAGAGGTTTGAGGTTTTCAGTTGTTTTCAAACTACTCACATTTTTCATTCAATTTTATTTCCCAAGGAAAGTTTATGTCCAACATAAATTAAAAAGAATGCCACACACAGAAGGTAACTATGAAACAGGAGGGCTGAGTATTGTCATCACATTCTGGCCAGACACTGCTGTCTACTAATGGCTTGCAGCTGGAGGGCTGCGCTCTGTGAGATGGGTTGATGATGCATTAGAAGAGGCGTTAAAAGTTCATTAGCCCCCTAACTGAGACTTTCTTCTGGAGGCTTCCAGAAGCCTGGGCAGAACCTTGAAAAGGCACTAACTTTCTCCTGTGACAGTCTCTCTGCTGCATTTATATGGTACCCCAAACTATGTGTGTCTAAGTACACCATAGTTGGGGTAACACTTTCTAATATGTAATTTATATTTTAATCCAATGTCTTGGAATAAGAATAACGAGTGGAGGACTTTCTCTGGGGAAATTCAGGGTGGTTTGTTGTGTGGGTGGGGTGGGGGTTGGCAATGGAATCCAGGGAGTCTGCAGAATTCAGCAGGGGCTTTCAGCTTGTCTTCAGGCATCTGTGAGGCTCTAGCCCTAGCTCCACCCTACAGAAGATGGCATATATTGGCAACTGGCACCAGCGTGGTTCCACCGTTGTCAACACCGTTTCAGAATGTCAGTGTGTTGAAGACACTCCAACAGTCAACTCACTATCTTTCCTGGTCATCACCCCATTTGGTACACAACAAGGAACCGAAATTAACATCAGGCACAGGGAGTGTTTAAGGGAGCGTGGGCAAATTAGAGCGTGCCTAGTAAGAGAAATCTGGCAGCGCTGATCACCTGGTAAGGTGAGAATTTTCTGCTGGTCCCTTACTTGCTTCTTTTGCATGTTTGCTTAGTCTTGGCGGGCTCCTGACCAGGTGTAGGGAGACTGGCCAGAGATGAGGCTAACTGCTCCTGAATTGGGCACCTGAAGACACCGCTGGGCAGGCTGAGGGCACCAGGAAGGGGTGCCAGAGTCCGGAAGTTGCTGCCTCCCTGTGTTTCCTACACCATGCGTTGCCTGGCTCCACGCCCTGCGGGGTCCTACCTGCCAGAGCCCCAAGGTAAAAAGGCGGGTGGGGGATGTTGGGGCTGAGAATGCCTCTTAATTTAGGGTGACGTCATGCCATCCCAAATAAACAGAGACACTGCTCTGAACTAGGGGGGGTGAGGATGGCGGGAGGGGGTCTTTGACCTGCTGGGGCTTTTGGAAGAAGTGAGGTGGTTTGCCATTTCCTCCCACTGAGGGACCTACAGTTTCACTCAGGTGTCTGGAATGTAAGAGGACTTGATCAGCCTGAAGGGTACTAGAGGGCGGACTTCCAGGGGGCGTGTCGTTAGCTCTCAGTGTTGATGGCCAGGCTCTGCCAACCGCAAGGTCCTCTCTCTGCCAGGTAAACACTGAGGGGTGCCTTTGAAGGGTGGAACCCCTGCCAGACCCACCCCATCCCCAGGAAGCAGGGGCACCAAAGCCGGAGTCAGCACATTCGTCTAGACGCTGAGCCTGGTGGGCAGTACCCAGGCACCTGGCCCGATGCTACCCTCTCCCCTATTTCCAGCTGGCTCTTTGTGGAATAAGTGGGGGACAGGGGACAGATGGTGAGAGACAACAGAGTACAGACATCTGGTATCAGCTCTGAAAGCAGCACGCAGGTTTGAACCCCAGCTGCGCTGCCTGGCTGGGTGTCAAGTGACACAGGGTCCTTAGCCTATACTGAGTCTGGGCTGTTTTCGGGGCTGTTAAATGGGATTGGAGGAAACTTTTATTCCAAGACCAAGGTGAGCAATCCAAGGTTCTAGCACAGCACCCGGTTTATTTTAATATCTCAAGATCCACACAGGAACCCAATATTATTAGTGTTGCCTTTGTTGTGTGGTTGAGAGTATGGAGCATCTTTGGTCAGAAGCTGCTGAAATAAATGCCCGGCTTCCTCTGAACCTGCAGACTGATGGCCTTTGCCGGCTCTGATGGTAGCAGCGGGAGCTTGGGCAGGGAGAGTTTTCTAAGGAGAAAGAGAGGTCAGAAGTCACCTTGAAGGCTCCCTCCTCAATTCCAGATGAGGAAATCCAAGCCTGGAAAGGGAAGTGACCTCTCCAAGGCCTCAGGGTGGATGGAGCAGGGGTGCAGGACCTGTGGAAGAAGAAGGGAGGGAAGAAAGCTGTCAAGAGGTGTGTGGTGGTGGTGGGGTGGGGAATCAAGGTTGCCGGGGCTGAATTTACCTGAGGGATTTTCTTCGCTTCCCAGGGCAGCCGGCTTCTCTGGAGTGAGTGGCTGGGCCAGCAAGTCCCTGTGCCCTGCAGGAATGGCTTGTCAGTTTCAAGGTGGGGCTGAAGTGGAGAGAAACGGAGGGCCAGCTCCCTGCTAATCAGGGCTTGTGTTTCAAATGCCTAAGGGCAGGCTACCTCCCGGCAAGCGAGCACTGGCTATTTTTAGGGGCTGATTGAAGCTCCGGTGGGTGGCAGACTAGGCGCTTCTGAGAAAGCACGTGGTGGGTGCAGCAGGGGGCGGCTTGGGTGTCTGCTTACTTGGGTGGCTCAAGCCCCGTGGGGCAGAGAGAAAGTGAAAGAGAAAAAAGGCAGCCGCAGGGGGGCGGGGGGCGGCCCCCCCCGCGAAGCGGTGGAAGGGAGGTGGCCCGGCACTGCCAGTCCCCGCCCTCGTTCAACCCCAGAGCTGGCAGGAGGGAGAAGCAGAAGGCAGCGCGCGCAGGAGTCCCGGGAAACAGCGGCAGGTAACCCAGGGCCCCTCTGCGGCCCCCGAGGTGGGGCTGGGAATAGAGTTCAGAGACTGGTAGCTACTTGCCCGTGGTCACACAGCAAGGCTGGAAGCCGGGGGACTGTAAGCGTGCAGAGTGTAGACCCAGAAAAACGCTCGTCTCCAGCATCCCTGGAAGGATTCCACGCAGGAAATGGGAGAGAAGACCCCGGAGCTGGGCTGCTTTGCCCAGCTTACAGGGGCCCAGGAGCGGCGGCGGGGAGAGCCGGCGGGAAGGGCAGCGTCTGCAGAGACACGGGGACGAGAAGAGGCGCGCAGAGCAGGCTAGCGGCGCGGCCAGACGCTGGGTAGCCACACTGGCTGAGCGTACTGGAATCTGAAGATGCTCGCGGGGGCGCGCGGAGGGAATCACAGGACCCGGGCTGCATTTGTCTGAGCCTCAGTTTCCCTCTTGAGTCACGTTCCCACTCTGGAATCTGGGTACCCGGTCCTATTAGTGGGGTCCCCAGTGCTGGGGGGAGTGGGGGGGGGTCTATGTGAAATCGCTCAGTCGTGTCCGACTTTTTGCGACCCCGTGGACTGTAGCACTCCAGGCTCCTCCGTCCATGGGATTCTCCAGGCAAGAATACTGGAGTGGGTTGTCATTTCCTTCTCCAGGGGATCTTCCTGACCCAGGGATCGAACCCAGGTCTCCCACATTGCAGGCAGACGCTTTAACCTCTGAGCCACGAGGAGACCTTTAACCAGCAGTTTGGAGGGATCCTCACTTCTCTTTTAGCATCTTCGGGGGCAGGGGCATTCCCGGACTGTGCTTGATCGTTGGCATCTCTATGGCAAGTTGGGGTCCTAAGCCACGTCTTCTAAGGCGAGAAAGTAAGGGAAACTAATCCCCCAAGAGAGGGATTGGGGCGGGGCTCCCACCACGACTAGCTCTGTCTGGGAGCCTTAATACCCGCGGTTTTCCCTTGAGTCCCGCAGCCTCTCTCTCCACCCTAGGTGACACATGGGAGGCGACTGAAGTGCCCACCTCCAGATGCAGCCAAGTGTTCCTAAATTTGGCAAGAAGTCTTACACTGATATGCTTCCCCGCTCTCCCCCTCGCCGCTCCTCCCAAAGAAATGCCATTCCCAGCCAGTCAGAAGGCTAAAGAAATTAGTGCTTCTGGCTTGAGGGCTGGTGGAGATGAAGGAAGAGAAGATGAGACCCCAGAAAACCGCTTTCTAAATCCCAGTCAGCCTTAGGCAAGGATTTGGTCTCCAAGGTCCCAGAATATAGAGGGAAGGGTCCTCAAAGACAACTGAGCCAGGGGCTCCCCATCCTGACCCAGGGATCGAACCCAGGTCTCCCACATTGCAGGCAGACGCTTTAACCTCTGAGCCACGAGGAGACCTTTAACCAGCAGTTTGGAGGGATCCTCACTTCTCTTTTAGCATCTTCGGGGGCAGGGGCATTCCCGGACTGTGCTTGATCGTTGGCATCTCTATGGCAAGTTGGGGTCCTAAGCCACGTCTTCTAAGGCGAGAAAGTAAGGGAAACTAATCCCCCAAGAGAGGGATTGGGGCGGGGCTCCCACCACGACTAGCTCTGTCTGGGAGCCTTAATACCCGCGGTTTTCCCTTGAGTCCCGCAGCCTCTCTCTCCACCCTAGGTGACACATGGGAGGCGACTGAAGTGCCCACCTCCAGATGCAGCCAAGTGTTCCTAAATTTGGCAAGAAGTCTTACACTGATATGCTTCCCCGCTCTCCCCCTCGCCGCTCCTCCCAAAGAAATGCCATTCCCAGCCAGTCAGAAGGCTAAAGAAATTAGTGCTTCTGGCTTGAGGGCTGGTGGAGATGAAGGAAGAGAAGATGAGACCCCAGAAAACCGCTTTCTAAATCCCAGTCAGCCTTAGGCAAGGATTTGGTCTCCAAGGTCCCAGAATATAGAGGGAAGGGTCCTCAAAGACAACTGAGCCAGGGGCTCCCCGGCTTCCCACACGTGGGAATCACCCGCTGGAGGAGGGCGGAGCGGCCGGAGGGCGGAGCGGTTTAGAGGGCGGGGTCCCAGGCCACTCCCCCAGATCCCATTGGCTGGAGGTGCCAATAGCAGGTGAACCGGCTATGGGGGTGTGTGTGAGGGTGTGTGTGGGTGTGTGTCTCCTATCTCAGGGGTCCAGGGGTCATATGGTGTGTGGTGTGTGTGTGTGTGTGGTGTGTGTGTGTGTCTCCTGTCTCAGGGGTCCAGAGGTCACACATATGTTGAAAGGCACTGATGTGGTCCAACCACTGTACCTTCTCCATGTTACAAACCTCTAGGGACTTCCCAAGGAGTTTTGTCAAAGACCCCATGGCCAAGTTGTTAGCAGACTCTGAATCTGAATCCAAGTCCCCTGAGAGTCCATCCAGTACCTGGGCAAAGGCAGGAGCCTCCACAAATGCAGGGCAGGGCCTGGATAGTCAGGGGGAGGCTTGTTGATACAGCAAAGTCTGATGGCAGGGACCTGGCATCTACTACCTTGTGAAGAAGAGAATCAGAAAGTTAGCACAGGGGCCCTGCTCCAAGGCTAGGGGTCAGTCTTGGGTGATCGGGTGGCCTGAGGAAGAGGGTGAAGCTCACAGACTTGGATTTCAGACTTGGCATCAGTCCCCCTGGGTAAGTGACTTCCCCTTCCAAGAAGTATCTACAAGACGGATAAGATATGAGTGCTTTCCTGATGATTTCCTGCCTTGCACAAGAGCACTTTGAATACACATGTGCCTGGTGTAACCCTCACAGATTCTAGCAGGATTGTATAGAGAGATCTGAGCGGTCATCATGAGCTCACGCCCCCTGTGTCTCCACAGGCTTTGACACATATGTGATCCATTGTTGTTGACTCACTAAGTTGTGTCCGACTCTTTTGCGACCCCATGGGCTGTAGCCCACCAGGCTCCTCTGTCCATGGGATTTCCCAGTCAAGAATACTGGAGTGGGTTGCCATGTCCTTCTCCAGGGGATCTCCCCAGCTTAGAGATCAAACCTGCGTCTCCTGTATTGGCAGGCAGATTCTTTACCGCTGAACCACCAGGGAATCCTCAGTGATCCGTGGTCCAAAGACAATTCTCAAGAGAGATCTCGATTGACACTGGTTCTCAAAGGAAAGACATCGGAGCTTTTCTGTCTCTCTTTTAATCCTCCTTTTTTGTGAGTAGGCACGTTGCTGTGCTGCGCTTAGCTGCTCAGTCTTGTCTGATTCTTTGTGACCCCATGGACTATAGCCTGACAGGCTCCTCTGTCCATGGGATTCTCCAGGCAAGAATACTGCAGTGGGTTGCCATGTCCTCCTCCAGGGGATCTTCCCAACCCAGGGATCGAACCCAGGTCTCCCGCATTGTAGGTGGATTCTTTACCGTCTGAGCCACCAGGGAAGCCTGAGTGGGCATGTTAGCAGCAGGCTAATACTAATGTAACAAAGTGGAAGGGCAGCTGACATTAATTTGATAACGTTTTGTTTTCAACGGCAAGTGAGATAGTGGCTTTGCCTTTTGCTTTTGTTTTTCATGCAAGATAGCGACAGAAAGTTTTCTTCTTTTTTAAACATAAAATTTACCAAGAAAATCATTTTGAAGTGTACAGTTCAATGGCATAAAGCACATTCATAATGTTGTGCCGCCATCACCATCATCCATCTCCCAAACTTTTTCATGGGCCAAACTGAAACTCTGTCTCCGTTAAGCTCTAACTCCCCATTCTCCCCTTGCCCCCAGCCCCTGATAACCACCCTTCTATGTTTTTTAAAATAAATATTTATTTGTCTGTGTCAAGTCTTAGTTGTGGCATGCAGGGGATGCAGAACATGGAGTCTCTAGTTGTGGCATACAGGCTCCAAAGCACTCGAACTCCATAGTTGATGCCCACGGGCTTAGTTTCTTTGTATGTCAGATCTTAGTTCCTCAACCAGGGATTGAACCTGTACCCCTTGCCTTGCAGGGTGGATTCTTAACCACTGGACTGCTAGGCAAGTCCCCACCATTCTACTTTTTGTTTCTATGAATTCCACTACTCCAGGTGCCTCGTATAAGTGAAATTATATTAATACAATATTTGTTCTTTTATGTCTGGCTTTTTTCACTTAGCATAACATCTTGAAGTTTCAACCCTGTTGTAGCATGTGTCAGAACTTCATTCCTTGTTCTGGCTGCATACTATTCCAGTGTGTGGCCAATTTCCTTTCCCATTCATCTGTCAATGGACACTTGAGTTGTTTCCATCTTTTGTCTTTTGTGAATAGTGCTGCTGCAAACTTTTGCATGCACCTATCCATTTGCATGGCTACTTTCAATTCCAGAAAATTTTCTTTTAAAATAAAATGTTTGGGATTTTTTTTATGTTGATTTAAGGAAAATGCTTAGGTAAATTATACAACAGGTAGTATGCAGATAGGACCAAAAAATTGTAAAGGAGGCAGGTGAATGCTTGAAGTTTGGGAGACTTTGGGTTAGTTGAAAGACCTAGTAACTCTTGTAACAATCTAGGCTGGGAGAGGGGTGGGATACTAGGTCAAGGGGCTGTGCTGAGGGAATTTGGAAGGAAATATGTAGGAATTGGGGACCAATCTGATTCCAGGGTTTCCAGCTGGAAAGAAGTAGAAAGGTTATAGAAATGCAGAGTTTGGAAGTTCCCCATGGAGGAAGGAAAAGCCATAGAGCCATGTAAACTGAAAGGCAAGTGTAAACTCGAGCTGCCTTGAAAATAACGCCTATCTTAGGTTTCAGTCACTGCAAGGCAAGGGTGTGTGTCTTGAGGGAAGGGGTGCCCAAGGGTGGTGCTCTTTAGAAATACAGATTTCTAGACCCCACCCCAGATTCTGTGGATGAGATATGGGCTGCTGGGTGTCTAGCCCCCACTTCAGGCGATTTCGATTCACAGCCCAGCTTGCTAGCTGTCGTCAGAGACTGGCAGCCAGGGTTGGTGAGTAATGTATTTCTCTTGGAGTCTCCAACACCCAGCAAAGCATCTGCTGCTGGCTTAGGTGCCATGTTGGGCTTCCGAGGTGGCACTAGTGGTAAAGAACCCACCGGCCAATGCAGGAGATGTAAGAGGCGTGGGTTTGATCTCTGGGTCGGGAAGATGCCCTGGAGGAGGGCATAGCAGCCCACTCCAGTGTTCTGGCCTGGAGAATCCCATGGGCAGAAGAGCCTGGCGGGGCTACAGTCTGCAGGGTCTCAGAGTCGGACACGACTGAAGCGACTTAGCATGCACACATGTAGGTCAAGTTGGGGGTTAGGACTGGAGTTGGGAGCCTAGCATTGCTCACTGCAGCCACGGGGCTATTTGTTCCCCTCCCCGCCCCAGCACCCGGCTCAGATTTTCTTCCAGGAACAGTTTGTTGGACTCCTTTTCGGGTCACTGACTGTGGCTGGGAAGGTTGGGGCCTGCAGAGGAAAGGCCACATGGAGGTGGGGGAGGCTGGTGTTCTGGACAGGCATGGAGTCCCCCTCCTCCCCTGGCTGTAGCTCTCAAGCTTTCTCCTCCTCCCCCCTTTCTCTATCCCTGCCCCGGGCCTCTTGACCCCAATAACAGTGCCATATACAGGCGCACACATCAGCAGAGCTTGTCTTGTTCGAGTTCCAAGATTTTCCAAGTTGTGATGAGGTGGATGTCCTCCAGGGTGTCCAGAAAAGATAGATGGCTTGCTCAAGGGTTCAGAGGTAGTCTCTGTGGAGTCTTTTGGGAGATTTCCAAGCCCTACGTGGGGAAAAGCAGAACCAAGTTGTCTCATGGGGGTGACACAGGAGTTCGATCCCTGGGCGGGGAAGATCCCCTGGAGGAGGGCATGGCAACCTACTCCAGCATTCTTGCCTGGAGAATCCCACGGACAGAGGAGCCTGGCGGGCTACAGTCCATGGGGTTGCAAAGAGTTGGACCCGACCGAAGCAACTGAGCATGCATGCACATTCTAGCAAGACGTTCTTATTTAATAGACGAGGCCACTGGGGACCAGAGAGNTTCTTGCCTGGAGAATCCCACGGACAGAGGAGCCTGGCGGGCTACAGTCCATGGGGTTGCAAAGAGTTGGACCCGACCGAAGCAACTGAGCATGCATGCACATTCTAGCAAGACGTTCTTATTTAATAGACGAGGCCACTGGGGACCAGAGAGGGAAAGGGGCTTGCCTAGGGTCACAGAGCCTGTCAGATGCAGAGCAGGCCCAGATCTCAGTCATGACTCCCTGTGTGGATCCTGTCTCTCCAGGCTATGGTCAACACGGCAGTCTCCATGGCTGCACCAGCTCACTTCCTCTGCGCTCCCTCCAACTGCTGAGAAGCGCTGTGGCCAGGAGCGGAGCCAATCTTGCTTCCACTTCTAGCATTCCTGCTCTGAGACCCCTGTATCCTGGCACAAGCTGGTCTTGGCACAGAGAGGCTAGGGTGGGGGGTGGGGCTTCAGCTTCTGGAGCCACCAAGATCCTTGAGGAGGGTGAGGTGGGTCAAGTGGAGAAGAGCTCTTTAGCTGTTGGTACCCTGTATTCTCCAGACAGCTTATTTCCTAATCCTTTTCCAGATGGAGCTGGCACCAGAGCTAAGGGAACACACCCAATACCCAGACACCACAACCCCCAGGCTTCCTGCTCCAAACGGGAACTGGCCAGTTTGGGCACTCAGAGCCAGTCCCCTCCAAGCCTTGCTGTTGGAAGACACCCTCCTGTGCATTCTGCCCCTATGGGGCAGGACAGAATCCAGTCCTGCCTCTCTCAGTCACCCATCCATCCCAAGCCATCATCTTTCCAGCACATCAGAGAGAGAAGAGACCTTAGAAGGCCTCCAAGCCAACTCAAATGCCTGAGGGGTCATCACTGTGCCAAATAGGACCCAGCAGAATGCAATGGGAAGTAATGGGGACTTTGGCAACAGTTAATTGTGTACTCTCTATGGAGACGTTGCAATGGTGATTAAGACACACAGATACATACACACGTCCCTGGTGGCTTAGTGGTAAAGAATTTGCCTGCCAAGCAGGAGACATGGGTTCCACCCCTGGTCCGGAAAGATTCCTGGAGCAAGAAATGGCTACCTACTCCAGTATTCTTGCCTGGAGAATCCCATGGACAGAGGTGCTTGGTGGGTTACAGTCTATGGGGTCACAGAGAGTTGGACACAACTTAGTGACTGAACAATAACGGCAACAATACACATACACACACAAATTGTCTTAGGAAATGAAACACCTAGGTCTATAGGCCTAACTCACCCTTCACTAAAAAAAATTGTGTATTTATTTGGCTGCTCTGGGTCTTGGTTACAGCATGTGGGATCTTCAACCTTTGTTACAGCATGCAGGCTCTTTTAGATGCAGCTTGTGGGACCCAGTTCCCTGACCAGGGATCGAACCCAGGCCTCCTGCATTGGCAGCGGGGAGCCTTAGCCACTGGACCACCAGGAAAATCCCTCACGCTTCATTTTGAATCCATACTCCAAGCCAAGCCCCCTTTGGCACAGAGAAGCCTGCAGTTTCAGTCAGGCACAAAATCCAACCAATTACAGTATTTCCAGACCTCTCCTCATCTGGCCTATTGGCTGCTATAACATGCTCACACAATGTGCGCGCACACGCACGCGCGCGCACACACATACACACGCACCTTCCAATCTCCCTGTCTGGAGGAGAAGTGACAAGAATCCTCAGCTGCCTTCCAGGCCCACTGTCCCTCAGCACGGCCACCACGTACCTTAATTTCTGCTCTGTCTCTTGTGACCCCATCAAGCCCCTCCAGGAAGTGGAAGTCTTGACACCAGCAGTTTCTGGAAGTCCTCTCTGTCTCATTTTCCTGGTCGCCCATGCTGGACCAGCATCGGGGGCCGGAGGGCTACGGCTTCCTCCTCTACCAACAATGCCCACTTTTCCCTGTTCGTCTCCAAGTCCGTCACTTTCTCATCTCCTCTCCCAGGACTGGGGGCTCCTGGGCCCATCCACCATCCCTGGCAGTCTACAGGGTAGCAAGAGTGCAGTTTTCTTCCTTTATTTGAACATCTATGGGTGTCAGGCCCTGTTTGGTGAGCCACAGACATACCTCACCCCAGGTAGCTTCCGTCATCTTTGGTTTGGTTTTGTTTCTCTTAAACTTCAGGAGCCTTTTCCAATCTTGAGTTAACTACACATCTCACTTTGCGGTACAGTCTGATCTTTAGTCCACGAGAGGCATCTCTCCTATTTAACTTCCCCTTTCCCCATTAGTCTTTCCTCTTTCTGGGCACCCACTCTAATGCACTCGAGGTGTATCCTTTTGTTGGCGTGTGTTCTAAAACACGCGTTCTGCATCTGTATGTCATTCTGTACATCTAGAAGAGCTACTCTGCTTCGTACGTTTCCACTCTGTACTGTGTTATTAAGATCCGCCTCCATGTGCATTTGGACTGTGGCTTCTAATCACAGCATCATCCCCTGCAGATTGCAGCAGCTACTTGGTACCATCCTTCCCCTTGCAACAGACACCCAGGTGGCCTCCAACTCCCGGTCACTGCAAACAGTACCGGCGGTGGGCAACTTCTGATGGGTGTCCTCATGGAGTTGTGCGGGTGTTTCTTTGGTATATATCCAAGAACTGAATCGCTGAACTGTAGGATCTCTGCACCCCTGGGTATTCTAGGGGGTGTCAGGTTGCTCTCCAATCCCACCAACCCCTTGGCATTGTTCAGTTTTCTAGTTTTGTCACTTGTACGGTGGCAAGTGACACCTTGCTGCTTCCATATTGGAGCTTACATCTTAGTAGTACTTCTTGGATATGTCACTTTAGGCAAGTCGTAGCTGCCTAATGAGGGCTTCTCCAGGGATCATCGGTAAAGAATCTTCCTGCAATGCAGGAACCATAGAAGACGTGGGTTCGGTCCCTGGGTCGGGAGGATCCTGTGGAGGAGGGCATGGCAACCCACTCCAGTATTCTTGCCTGGAGACTCCCATGGACAGAGGAGCCTGGTGGGGCTACATCCACAGGGACGCAGAGTCAGACACGCCTGGACAACAGACCACACAGGCACGCACGCATAGCAGTCTAATGAGGTCGACACCNGAGGAGGGCATGGCAACCCACTCCAGTATTCTTGCCTGGAGACTCCCATGGACAGAGGAGCCTGGTGGGGCTACATCCACAGGGACGCAGAGTCAGACACGCCTGGACAACAGACCACACAGGCACGCACGCATAGCAGTCTAATGAGGTCGACACCGTGAGACCTAAGAGCAATAGATTCCACAACTCAGAGAGGCTGAGTAACTTATCTGAGGTCACCCAGTTAGCACGGAACTGAGTTTGAACCCAGAGCTTGCACCCTTAACCACTGTACCATTATCCTCACATTTGTCTCTTTTCTAAAATATCATCCAGGCCTATACTGCAAGCTTCTTGGCAGGGGTTGTGTTTTAAACCTCTCTAAGGCCCTCAGAGAACTGAGCCCAGTGACTTTCTTGTAGGAGATGCTCAGTAAATCATTGTTTTACAGATTTGGAGAGGAAAAAAGTGCAAGGTGTCTTGCTGAATTTATCTGGGGGCCTACAGGGTACAGGAGGAAAAGAGGAACTTGTTTGATCCACTAAGATGCTGACTGGGAGCTGCTTGTGGTAGATAAGTAACCTGGGCTTCTGGCTTCCTGCCACAAAGTGGCATCCGGAAGAAACTTATCATGAAGTTGGGGGGCAGAGTGGTGTTAGGGGGGTTTGGGGGAAAGGCAGGGAGGAAAGCTGGTAAGCAATGAGGAATCTAGAATCCCTAAATGCCTCGTCTGAGTGGGCTTCCACACCCAGTTTGCAAAACTAAGGCTCAGATGGGTAGAGAAAGGAATTCAAGGTCAAAGGCAGAACTGGAACTCAAACCTGTGTCTCTAGACACACAGTTCAGAGATTTTCCACTTCTTCCTCGGGAGGAGCCCACAGTCGACAAGTAGGGAAGTATTTCTTCTCATGCTGTTTCATCACAGTCCAGAGCAGTGCTGAAAAGTTTGGAGTACCAAAGAAGTCCCCTCCTGTCTCTCAGTGTCTCCTCACATCCTCAGGGATATACCCACCTCTCTGGGAAGAAAGCAACTGATAACTGAGCCTAACCTCATTGTCACCATCTGTGTAATAGGTACAATAACACCAATCTCCCAGAGCTGGTGTGACACTTGATACAAGATAATAAACAGAGCACATCTAGCACCATCCCGAGACTAAAAAGGACTCTCCCCAACCAAGACAGAGCACAGAAGAACTGTAAAAGCTGAATGTCAGGATCTGAGCTAGAACATGCTGGTAATGCTTGATTTCCCTCCGGGGGAGAGGGAAATGAAGCTTTATTTCAAAAACCATTTGTGTGTGTACCTTCTTTCAAAACCTGTGGTGTCATGTGAAGTGGAGGTGGAAACAAACCCCCAAAGGGACTTTTGGTGGCAAAAGGATTAGGAACTTTTTCTCAAACTGGATGTAGATGGTGGTGGCCCAAGGGGAAGGGCGGGACCAAAGAGGACCTTCTAAAAATACTGCCCTTTTACCAAAAAGACGCAGCTCACTCCTCAGCTGCACCCCCAACAGCTTCTCAAAAGGAGAAATCGTCTTGCCACCCACGCTTCAGTGCACCACCAGGCGAAGGCACCTCCCCAGTAGTGGCCAGGGGTGGGTTTTGCCAAGAGCTTGGAAGAAGCTGAGTCTTGGAGCCAGGCAGCTGCTTCTGGTTCCAGTTCATTGCTCTTCTCTTTGAGCCTGTTTCTTCATCTGAGAAATGGGAAGACATGTGACTACTGTGTGAGTTCAGCTAAAAAGGATAATACCTATAAACATGTCATTCGATGCCCGGCACTCAAAGGCACCAATGAATTCTGGCTGAGAGGGGTTGCCGTGTGTTGGAGTGTGGGGGATAGATGAGCTAGATGGAAGGTTCCTGCACTCACAGGGTCCCTCGCCTGGAGGTTCTGGCCTGTGCTGGGGGATCTGTAGGGGACTCTCTCCCTTGAAGTGGGCTGGTCAGGGCCCTCTGACCCCAGGCCCCTCTGGAATTGCACAGGGAGTAGAGCCCAGTTAGGAGCCTCTGAAATGCTTCCTAAGCATATAGAGACACAGGAAACATGGTTGTGGGAACACCAGCAGGTCCCAGGCCAAGTCGATTTCAACATGAGTGGGAGGCAGTATGGCACTGTGGGGAGCTCTAAAGTGAAAGTCTGGAGTCTCAGGCTCCCAGTAGATTGGGCTTCCTTTTACCATGGCCTTTTGTGTGCCTGGTGTACCACACAGAGCCCTTCCTGGCCTTTTGATGGTCCCACAAAGTAAGTATTATTATCCCAGTCTAGTGATGGGAAAGCTGATACTCAGAAAGGTTGTCACTTGCCTAAGGTCTCCCAGCCAGGATTCAAAGTCAAGTTCTCCAACCAGATGACCTTAGACAGGCCATTTTAGTGAGGGGTTTGAGGATCCTCCTGGGTCAAGTGGGCATAATACTCCAGCTGCCTCCTCCCTAGGGCTCTTGGTGAATTCAGATTGGGGGCAGACGTCTGTGGTGAGCTGCAAATCCTTGTCTATTCAAGGGGAAGTGTGTACGGTGTGGGCTTTGTCTCGGAGATGTGGGGAGGTGCTGGCATATATGTCTGGGATGTCTGAGAGCAGACATTCCAGGTAGCACTGCTGATTCTAGGGCTTACTTGCTCCTGTGGAGGCTGTGGGATCCCCTTATGCAAAAGAACAGGAATCTTGGCTTCACAATGTCTTAAGGTAGGAATGGAAGAGAAAGGATCTCCTTATAAATCTTGCAGAGTTTCAGTTCAGTTCAGCTGCTCAGTCGTGCCTGACTCTTTGCGACCCCATGGACTGCAGCATGCCAGGCCTCCCTGTCCATCACCAGCTCCCAGAGTTTACTCAAACTCATGTCCATTGAGTTGGTGATGTCATCCAACCATCTCATCCTCTGTCATCCCCTTCTCCTGCCTTCAATCTTTCCCAGCATCAGAGTCTTTTCCAAGGAATCTGTTCTTCGCATCAGGTGGCCAAAGGATTGGAGCTTCAGCTTCAGCATCTGTCCTTCCAATGAATATTCAAGACTGATTTCCTTTAGGATGGACTGGTTGGATCTCCTTGCAGTCCAAGAGACTCTCAAGAGTCTTCTCCAACACCACAGTTCTAAAGCATCAATTCTTCAGTGCTCAACTTTCTTTATAGTCCAACTGTCACATCCATACATAACTACTGGAAAAATCATAGCTTTGACTAGACGGACCTTTGTTGGCAAAGTAATGTCTCTGCTTTTTAATATGCTGTCTAGGTTGATCATAACTTTTCTTCCAAGGAGCAAGCATCTTTTAATTTCATGGCTGCAGTTACCATCTGCAGTGATTCTTGCAGAGGTAAGAGGCTAATTAACAATAATCATAGCCATCACCCATATTGTGCTCTCTCTGTGTGGCTATGCTTTCATTCCTTAAGCACTTACTAAGTGACAGTCACCTTCCTAAGGGCACTACATGAATTAATTCACCTATTCCTTATTGACTCGAAGGAGGCAATGGTACCCCACTCCAGTACTCTTGCCTGGAAAATCCCGTGGATGGAGGAGCCTGGTAGGCTGCAGTCCATGGGGTCACTAAGTCGGACATGACTGAGTGACTTCACTTTCACCTTTTGCTTTCATGCACTGGAGAAGGAAATGGCAACCCACTCCAGTGTTCTTGCCTGGAGAATCCCAGGGACGGGTGAGCCTGGTAGGCTGCTGTCTATAGGGTCACACAGAGTCGGATAAGACTGAAGTGACTTAGCAATCCTTATGGACTACCACTTTATAGACAAGGAAACTGAGGGAATTCCTTGGTGGTCCAATGGTTAGGACTCCATGCTCCCACTGCAGGGGGCCTGGATTTTATCCCTGGTCAGGGAACTAAGGGGCTTCCCAGGTGGCTCAGTGGTAAAGAGTACCCCTGCCAATGCAGGAGATTCTAGTTCAATTCTAGTTCAATCCCTGGATCAGGAAGATACCCTGGCACCCCACTCCAGTGTTCTTGCCTGAAAAAACCCATGGAAAGAGGAGCTTGGTGGGCTACAATCCATGGACTGCAGAGTTGGACACAACTGAGCAACTGAGCACACACACGTGGGAAACAAAGATACCACAAGCTGCAAACGTGGCCTAAAAATAAAGAAGAGGAAACTGAGGCTCCAAGAGATCTAAAAAAATGAACTTTCCAGGGTATGGTGAGTTGGTAGATAAGAATGATTTGAGAATCAGGCAGTTTGATTCCAAAGCTCAGAGGATTTGCCCTCTTTCTCTGCTGTCTGTGTATTTCCCTGGTATTGGACCACATTTGGTGTCCAGTGTTTGCAGCTGAGCCTGTCAATAAGCTAGGCTTCTTCAGGCTCCCTCCCCAATGCATTTCCCTCTTTTGCCCATCTTGATGGGACCTGGTCCCCATTCCTGAGCCTAGATAAACGCGGGTGCTTAGTTGACCAGATACATTTTGATTGGCAGGGAAGAGCGTGGACTGGGTCTTATGCTAGGTGTGGGCCCCACCACCAGCAGACTCTAGGGCCCTGCAAGGCACAGCTCGTCTCAGGGTTTCATCTTCTCCTCTGTAGGATGAAGGAGATTGAGCCTGAAGGTTCCTGGCAGTCCTTGTGGGAGAACTCAGAATACGAGTGACTTGACTAAAGTCACACATTTTGTTCTTGGAATTGCTGGGGTTAGTCTGGCTCTGTTGTTACCAGATCTCACTGTCTGGAGAAAGAGGCAGATGGCTAGCTATAATGTAGACTGTCAATAAAGACTGCAGACTGAAAATGGGACCAGGGCAGCAGGCAAGATTTGGGGCAGAGAGCTCTTCTCTCACCATCCTGGAGAGCACAGTAGATTGCTTGGTTGGCTCCCAGGACTTGTTGGGAGAAGTGAAGACCTTCCCCCCACCTCCCATCCTTGGCCCTGCTCTGAGAAAAGAGAGCTGGTGGCCCCATCTTTCAGTTCCACTTCCTCTAGTCATGGTTGGCTGGGTCATTAACGCAAGCCTGCTATGTTTGGGTTCCTGCCACCCCCACCCAACCCATTATAAACAGTCAACCCTGGCCAGAGCATCTCGCTGGACTGGAAAGTTCATTCTCTGTGATATCCGGGTCTGTGCTGAGACTCTTCAGAGCTAATGAGAGCTGTTGATGAGTGAAAGGAAAAAGAGCACCTGGGCGGTGGTGGTAAGTTGCATGTGTGTGTTTTCTCATGATCCTCCCGTTTCAATTCCATTTTCCTCTGGCCCAGGCTGGACACTTGGAAGCCTGTCTTGGATCTTCTGGCCATTGGTCTTCTCACCTCCTCCAGGAAGCTTCTTTTGATTCTTTCTAGCATGTATCTGCATCCCAAGTATAGTGGGTTGAAAGTTGGACCTCCCCCTCTACCTCAAAGATATGTCAACATAAAACCGCTAGAGCACTGAGTCCTACTTTATTTGGAATAAAAAGGGTCTTTGTGGATGTAACTAAGTTAAAGATCTTGAACTGATGTTCTGGTGTATCTGAGTGAATGAGTGAAATTCACCATCATGTCCAACTCTTTGCGACTCCACAGACTGTAGCCCACCAGGCTCTCCTCTGTCCATGGGGTTCTCCAGGGTGGGTTGCCATTCCTTTCTCCAAAAGGTACTCTTTAATATATTCATGGAATTCTCCAGGCCAGAATACTGGAGTGGGTAGCCTTTCTCTTCTCCAGGGGATCTTCCCAACCCAGGGATTGAACCCAGGTCTCCCGCATTGTAGGTGGATTCTTTACTAACTGAGCTATCAGGGAAGCCTGGTTTGTCTGGGTAGACTCTAAATCAGAGTTCATTTAAGACANAGTGGGTAGCCTTTCTCTTCTCCAGGGGATCTTCCCAACCCAGGGATTGAACCCAGGTCTCCCGCATTGTAGGTGGATTCTTTACTAACTGAGCTATCAGGGAAGCCTGGTTTGTCTGGGTAGACTCTAAATCAGAGTTCATTTAAGACAAATGCAGATTAGGAGATGATGTAAGCACTTAGGCGTAGAATGGAGTGATGTGGCCTCAAAGTCACAAGTCAAGGAATGCCATCAGTCCTCAAAGCTAGAAGAAGCAAGGAGGGGTGTCCCCCTAGAGCCTCCAGAAGAACCAAGGCTGCCAATACCTTGATTTAGATTTCTGGCCTCCAGAACTGTGAAGGAATAAGACTCATTGCTTTAAGCTACACTAGCCCTGTGGCACATTGTTGTGGCTGCAATGGGAAATGAACAGATCATGGAATTACAGACTACCAAACCTGGGGGGAAGGCAGGGCCATTGGAGCCACACTGATGGAGCTTCACACTGGCCCCAGCCAGCAAGAGCTGTCCATCAGGGGTCTTCTGAGCCCCTCCGAGCCTCAGGTTACTCACCTGCAAAGGGAAGACCATAAAGCCTACCTCCCAGAGCCAGTGTTTTGCTTCACTTTAACAGCCCTGTGCTGTGCTCACTCAGTCCTGTCCGACTCTTGTGACCCCATAGACTGTAGCCCACCAGGCTCCTCTGTCCATAGAGTTTTTCAGGCAAGAATGCTGGAGTGGGTTGCCATTTCCTCCTCTAGATGATCTTCCCAACCCAGGGATCAAACCCGTGTCTCCTGCATCTCCTACACTGGCAGTCGGATTCTTTACCACTGTGCCACCTGGGAAGCCCCCATACTACTCTTGCTCTTAACAGCTTTATTAGGATATAATTCAAATTTCAGACAATTCACCCATTTAAAGTATACAATTCAATGGCCATTTTGGTATACTCACAAAGTTGTGCAACCATCCCCCATCAACTTTAAAATGTTTCATCATTCCCCCCACCAAAAGCCTCATAACCACTAGCAGTTGTTCCCCATTTCCCTCCCCTCAAGTCTCCTCCAAATGTAGCCAACTATGAATTTGCCTTCTATCTCCAAAGATTTGTCTGTTCTATACATTCTGTATAAATGGAATCATACAGAATGTGCCTTCGTGTCTGACTTCTTTCACTTATCTTGATGTTTTCAAATTTCATCCATGTTGAAGTATGTATCCATACTTTACTGCTTATTATGTCTGAATACTATTCCATTGGAAAAGAGCCTGATGCTGGGGAAGATTGAGGGCTGGAGGAGAAGGGGGCGACAGAGGATGAGATGGTTGGGTGGCATCACTGACTCGATGGACATGAGTTTGAGCAAATGCTGGGAAATGGTGAAGGACAGGGAAGCCTGGCATGCTGCAGTCCATGGGGTTGCAAGGACTCAGACATGACTGAGCAACTGAGCACCAACAACTATTGCATTGTATGGATATACCGCATTTTGTTTATCCATTTATTCATTGATAGTCATTTGAATTTTTCCATGTATTGGCTATTATGAAACATGCTCCTATGTACATTTGTATACAAGTTTTTGTGTGGGCTGTTTTGAAGATTAAATGAAGTAGAACTTAAGGTATTTGATATGTCCTCCAACAATTAATAATGAAAGATATTAGAGAAAATGTGTCTCAACACCTTCAATTTAGATATTAGGAAACTGAAGCATAGAGAGGAGCACAGACTTGCTTGAGGTCGCCCAAGGCAGGAAAGCCTAACACCTAAATACAGGTCCATGAGTCAGACTGCCCAGAATTAACCCCTGGTTGGGCTTGGGTTACCTTACAGAGGTCACTTCACCTCTCTGAGCCTCAGTTTACTCATGTCTAAAATGAGGATAGTAACAGTACCTACCTCATATGGTTGTTGATGTGAGAATTAAATTGCTACACTGTGTCTGGCACATAGTAGGTATTCTGTGCATCTTAGCTGTTATCATTCATGGTAGTGCTAACAGCAGAACTTAGGTCCCCTGGCTCCCAGGTATGAGATGTCCTGAATCTACACTTCTTTGGTTCCCTTTTCTGTATCACAGGCATCTTCCCACTGTGACAAAGATTCTTAGAGGAAAGATATAGGGCTTCTCCTCCTCAATGTCCTGAACACACGTGAAAGTGTTAGTCACTCAGTTGTGTCTGACTCTTTGTGACCCCATGGACTGTAGTCTGCCAGGCTCCTCTGTCCATGAAATTCTCCTGGCAAGAATACTGGAGTGGGTAGCCATTCCCTTCTCTAGGGGATCTTCCCTACCCAGGGATTGACCCCATGTCTCCTGCATTGCAGGCATATTCTTTGCCCTGAGCACATAAGTAGTGCTGAATGAGAAACCTCTGTTCACTTTCTTTGTCTCCCACCAACCCTCACCTTCAACAAGAGAGCCAGCTGGGAACTGTGGTAGGTGTTAATTCTCTGCATCTTTCCAACACCCCATGAGCTGACTGCTGTGTCTCCCTTCTAGGCGGTGGACAGTGCCCTACCATGGAGCTGGGGCCTCTAGAAGGCAGTTACTTAGAACTTCTCAACAGCAGTGCTGACCCTTTGCAGCTCTACCACCTCTACGACCGGATGGATCTGACAGGAGAAGAAGAGATAGAGCTCTGCTCAGGTGGGCTGCCCTCCCTCGGGCCCCTTTCAAGGCCCTCCGCACCCCTCAGGCCGCAGTGGAGATACCACCCAGGGGAAGTGCTGGCCGCGGAGCTCCGCTCAGCACCACGGACAGCTCCAACTGCGGCCGGCTCGCTCCTGGTGGGGACTCTCCCAGCCCTCCCTGCCTCTCCCTCCTTCCCCAGCAGCCTCCTTCCCAGATCTTTCCAGCTTCATTCAAGTGTCTTTTCCTCTCAGAGCCCGACACAGACACCATCAACTGCGAACAGTTCAGCAGGCTATTGTGTGACATGGAAGGTGATGAAGAGACCAGGGAGGCTTATGCCAATATCGGTGAGAAAGCATTCTTAGCCCAGAAAAAGGACAATTCAGGAGAAAGAGTCTATTTTTTCTCTTTTGTTAATGTCTGCCCAGGAGTCAACAGGTCCTCCATCAGAAATCAGAGCAAGAAGGATGGGAAGAGAGGGTTAGAAGGGCAGCGAATTGGGAAAAGGGGAGATGAACACCAGGCAAATAAATTTAACTTTCCCCATCTTCTGCCACCATTTATATACCTTTTTCCATTTGCTGCTTTTCCTTCCTTCCTTCCCACAAAGCCCTTATCATACCCTCCCTCTCTTTGTCCCCAGCTCCTAAGCTAAATTACTCTAGTATTTGTAATAGCTTCCTGGGTAGTGGAGGCAGAGTGAGAAAGGGTTGTTAGGAAACTCTTGAGATAGGCATCTGCAATGAAAGTTTTGACTCCAGGCAAGTTGGGACTTGATTTACTGGCAATAGGGAGCCATAAAGGGCTTCTGAGTGAGTGATGATAGTGATGATGGTGTTGATGGTAGTGGTCTGGTGGTACCTAACACTTATGCTTACTCTTTGCAAACTCCTGTTCTAAACACTCTACACACAGAAACTTATGCAGTTCTCATAGTCATCCCACATTATTCCCATTTTGTACACATAGAAGCCAATGTAACTACCACTGGGGGGTGGCATTTGTAGCCTGCTAATCATGGTGTATGTTATCACATTGAATCTTTCCAAAAACAGAGGAAGTAGCTACTGTCAGTATCTTCATTTAACAGATGAGGATATCAAGATTTAGAGAGATGAAAACATCTACTCAAGGCTGCATTAGCGATAGTTAACAGGCAGGTCTGAAATTCTAGCTTAGGTTTTTCTTATTTCAAAGTCCTTACTTTTAACCACAAGAACAGTAGTATCTGGAGTGGGGAGGTTTGGTAAGGCTTAAGCTGAGAGACTGTTTTGCAGCTTTAAAAAGACCTACGGCTTTCAGACAAGGGCAGAACTCTTTGGGGAAGGATGTTTCCTTTTTTTTTTTTTCCTGGTGGAGTGAGGTAAAGGATCCCTCCTTCCCAGGTTCGCCACTGTCTCATGCACAGGCTTTGCTGGACTAGGAAAACAATGCTTCCTCTTCTTTTCAGGATGCAGCCCCCATTAGGAAGTAACAACTTCTTTGTGACAACCTAGAGCGGTGGGATGGGGTGTGAGGTGGGAGAGAGAGGCCTTTTGCATACCTGTGGTTGACTCATGTTGATGTATGGCAGAAAAGCAATTATCCTTCAATGAAAAATAAAATTTAAAAACAACAAAAAAGTCAAAATAAGGAGAAAAAAAAAGGGGGAGTAACAACTTGGCTATCAAAGTTTAGGCTGGATACCTGCACCCATTTGCCCTCTCAGCTGGGCACACTTGGCACAGTGAACAACCTGTACAGGTTCTTAGTGGCCTTTTTCCTGGTGTCCCCAAAACTGCATCACTTAAGAGGTCTGGCATGAACATGGCTAGTCTCTCCCTACACATAGTTAACTCAGCATCATGCATGCATGCGTGTGTGCATGCTCACCTGCTAAGTCATATCTGACTCTTTGCGACCCCATGCACTGTATGTAGCTCAGCGTCCTCTGTCCATGGGATTTCTCAGGCAGAAAATGGAGAGGAGCAGAAACTGCGTGTGACTCAAAAATTATAGAACTGAGAGCCTACCTACTTCCTTTCCTACCTGGGAATTTCCTTGGAAGAAGCAGAAATGCTTAGGCCTAAGAGTATTCACATTCCCTCAGAGCTGGAGGCAGTAATGAATGATTTGGGCTTTTTTCCAAATCACTTAGGATTCACTTCCCCCTTAGGGGCATCTACACAGGAAGTGAGAGCAAGTGGAGGAGGCAGCTTCCTCCTCAGATCNAAGCAGAAATGCTTAGGCCTAAGAGTATTCACATTCCCTCAGAGCTGGAGGCAGTAATGAATGATTTGGGCTTTTTTCCAAATCACTTAGGATTCACTTCCCCCTTAGGGGCATCTACACAGGAAGTGAGAGCAAGTGGAGGAGGCAGCTTCCTCCTCAGATCTGTGTTCCTGAGCCTTCAGTCTTCTGAGACATCTCAAAGTATTACAGTGGCTTCCACATGTATGAAATGGGAATAATAATCTTGCCTGCCTTGTGGGATGACTGTGAGAATTGAATAAGTTTCTGTGTGTTAACATGTTTAGAGCAGGATTGCAATAAGCATTCAGTAAGTGTTAGGTACCACCCGACCACTACCATCAACACCATCATCATTATCATATTCATTATCATCATCACCACCATCATGCCCTACTCAGAAGCCTTTTATGGCTCCCTATTGCCTGTAAAGTGAAAGTTTTAGTTGCTCAGTCATATCCAACTCTGCGACCTCATGGCCCGTATCCTGCCAGGCTCCTCGGTCCATAGAATTCTCCAGGCAAGAATACTAGAGTGGGTTGCCATTCCCTTCTCCAGGGGATCTTCTCAACCCAGGGATCGAACCCAGGTCTCCCACACTGTAGGCAGATTCCTGACTGTCTGAGCCACCAGGGAATCCCAATTGCCTGTAAAATGAAGTCCGAACTTTCCCCAACATGAAAGTTTTACCGAAGACATCTATTTCAAGAGTTTCCTAGCCACCTTTCCTCACTCTATCCCCACTACCCAGGGAGCCTTCCACTTTCATCTCTTAGACTCTGTCCCCCATCTTGCAAGGTCTGGCTCCAGGATCCCTGCCTCTGGCAAGCCCTCCCTGATTACCCCAACCCAAAATCCACCCTCCTCTTACCTCTTAATATGATAGCTATCTTTC
Source organism: Oreotragus oreotragus (assembly GCA_006410675.1). NCBI lineage: Eukaryota > Metazoa > Chordata > Mammalia > Artiodactyla > Bovidae > Oreotragus > Oreotragus oreotragus. The sequence continues at coordinate 246,461 of SJYX01018462.1, forward strand.
CCTTGGCCATAAGACATGCTCCACTTCATGTAATTAACCAGAAAGCGATGGCTACTCACTCCAGGATTCTTGCCTGGAGAATTCCATGAACAGAGGAGCCCAGCAGGCTATAGCACTTGGGGTTGCAAAGAACCACACATGACTGAACCACTAACACTTTCACTTTACTGAGTGTTTGCTGTGTCCTGGCTACTGTGTTGATTGCTTTAAATGCAGAGCCTCCAATCCTCACCATCCATCCCTGGGTTATAGGTACCATTTATTCTCATTACACAGATGAGGAAGTAGGGGCCCAGAGAGGTTAAATAGACCCAAGATTGTACAGGTAGTGGGGTGAGGGAAGTAGAGCTGGAATTTAAACTCAAACCCCAAGACAACTCTGGGCTTCCCCGGTGGCTCAGCTGGTAAAGAATCTGCCTGCAATGTGGGAGACCTGGGTTTGATCCCTGGGTTGGGAAGATGCCCTGGAGAAGGGAAGGGCTAGCCACTCCAGTATTCTGTCCTGGAGAATTCTGTGGACTGTACAGTCCATGGGGTCCCAAGGAGTCAGACATGACTGAGTAACTTTCACTTCACTTTCAAGACAACTCTGCTANAGAATCTGCCTGCAATGTGGGAGACCTGGGTTTGATCCCTGGGTTGGGAAGATGCCCTGGAGAAGGGAAGGGCTAGCCACTCCAGTATTCTGTCCTGGAGAATTCTGTGGACTGTACAGTCCATGGGGTCCCAAGGAGTCAGACATGACTGAGTAACTTTCACTTCACTTTCAAGACAACTCTGCTATGCTGCGATGTACTACTTTATAGCAGTAGAAAAGTTTGCATGGAAATATATCATCCCTTTAATTAGATTCAGAGCCCATGAAGGTTCAGTGTTCCTTCACTCATTTGATTATTCGTTCAGCGCACATTTATTGAACCCCAGTGTGTGCCAAGTCTGAAGGGTCATAGTTCCCTGATACCCAGTCCAAGGCCAGGCGTACAATAAGCATTTGATGAGAAATAGTTGATTGACGATGCCTTTTCTTGTCTGGGCAGCGGAATTGGACCAGTATGTCTTCCAGGACACCCAGCTGGAGGGCCTGAGCAAAGACATTTTCAGTAAGTTGACCAGTTCTTGTTTTCTTTTTAACTTTGTATTTTATATTAGTTTCCCTGCTTGCTCGGCCAGTAAAGAATCTGCCTGCAATGCAAGAGACCTAGGTTTGATCCCTGGGTTGGGAAGATCCCCTGGAGAAGAGAATGGCTACCCACTCCAGTGTTCTTGCCTGGAGAATTCCAAGAAGAGAGGAGCCTGGTGGGCTACAGTCCATGGGGTTGCAAAGAATTGAATGCGACTGAGCGACTTTCACTTTCACNATCCCTGGGTTGGGAAGATCCCCTGGAGAAGAGAATGGCTACCCACTCCAGTGTTCTTGCCTGGAGAATTCCAAGAAGAGAGGAGCCTGGTGGGCTACAGTCCATGGGGTTGCAAAGAATTGAATGCGACTGAGCGACTTTCACTTTCACTTTTTATATTAGAGTACAGCTGATTAACAATGTTGTGATAGTTTCAGGTGGACAGTGAAAGGACTCAGCCATATATCCATTCTCCCCCAAAGTCCCCTCCCATCCAAGCTGCCATATAACATTGAGCAAAGTTCTGTGTGCCATAGAATAGGTCCTTGTTGGTTATCCATTTTACATATAGCAGTGTGTACATGTGATCTCAAACTCCCTAACTGTTCCTTGGTGGGGGGTGGGCAGTTCTTGGCTCAGCCTGCATTTCCTTCCTTGTTCCTGGGGGAGCACTGTAATACCTGAGGACCACCCCTCAGTGAATGATCACATTCCCTCCCAATGGAGTGTCAGTGGGGCCTCACCTTGGACGTCCACTGACTATGTGTGGGTGTCTTTGGTTTTTCCCCAAAGTCGAGCACATAGGATTGGAAGAAATGACCAGCGAGAGTGTGGAGGTGCTGGAGGAAGCAGGGCAGAAAAGTCAGAAAAGACGTGAGTGAGGCCCCGCCCCGTCCCTCCCCAACACCCTCCTTGCCATCCCCACTCCCTGGTCTGACCCAGCCTTGCTTGACTGCTGGCCCTGCCTCGGCTCTAAACCCTGGGACGGCTCCCAGTTGCTTCTCTTGTTGAGTCCTGTCTGCTCGGCCTGGGCTTGGGAGTCCTCCCACCTCTCCCCTCACCCGTGCTCCCTAGTGACGAAGGGAGGAAGCTGACTGCCCAGGATCAACTGGCCCCTCTCCTGCTGGGTCTCTGCCCCTGGCTATTTTGGGGTCCAAATGGACCTCTGGGCTCTGGCTTCTCTTTAATCCTTAGTTGTCACCACCTGTTTAAGGACGAGCTCTTCAAGAACAGTTTTTTTTTTTTTTTGCCAGCAAGATCTGGGTTTGAGTCCTGGATCTGTTATTTATAGTCTGTGTGAACTTGGGCAAGTACCTGCATCTCTCTGAGCCTCTTGTCAGTCTCCCTGCCTCCTTAATCTGCCCTCACCTGGCAGGCAACGTGGACTTTTAAATACAAATCAGATCATATTGCTGCCCTGCTGACTTTCTGGGTTTCCCCAGTGGCTCAGCGCTAAAGAATCCACCTACTGTGCCAGAGATTCCTTTGGTTGAATCCCTGGATCGGGAAGATCCCCTGCAGGAGGAAATGGCAACCCACTCCAGTCATACTTGCTTGGAGAATCCCATGGACTGAGAAGCCTGGCAGGCTACAGTCCATGGGTTCGCAAAAGGTCGAACATGACTGAAGCGACTGACACATGCACACTGACCCTCCAGTGGCTACAAAATACATACCACAAGGCCTGTATGACCTGGCGCTTCCCAGCTCTCCAAACTCGCTGTGAGTCTCTAGGCTCCAGTCATGCTGCCTTCTTTCCATTCCTGTAACCCATGTATGCTTTCCAGCCCCAGGGTCTTTGCACTTGCATCTCTCTCTCTGAGATGTCCACCCTGCCCCCCTAGCTTCTTCCCATTATGGGCTTGGGAATCTCTCAGGTCTTGGCCAACATGTCACCTCCTCCTGAAAGCCTTCCTTGACTACGCTTTCCATATAACTTACCTCACCTATTTTCACCTTGTTTGTGTCTCTCTGTCTCCATAGCACTTGTTACAATCTGGATTTATTTTATTTATTGCCTTTGCTTAGTTCCCCCACCATGAGGAACTACTTATCACTTCTTCCCCAGCACCTGGCATGTAGTTGGCATGCAGGAGCACCTCGATAATTATACATTGAATGAAAATTTCCATAAAATGGGCATAACAGTTGATCAAGTGCTTACTATGTGCCAGACCATGTATAAGCCCTGAACCTATTTATTGAATTTGAACAGGTAAACAGGTGCATGACATACAAATTCAAAATGTGCAAAGAATATTCAGTGGGAAAAAAAATCTCCCTCCCACACTTTTCCCCCAGTCCCTCATTCTCCCTCTCTGAAGACAACCTGTGTTGCCAGTTCCCTTTTGGTCTTGTTAGAAATATTCTATTCAGGCACTTTTCTGGTAGTCCAGTGGTTAAGACTCCATGCTGCCAACGCAGGGGCGTGGGTTCAATCCCTGGTCAGGCAACTCAGATCCCACAGGCCATGCAATGTGGCCCAAAGATTAAAAAAAAGAAGAAGAAGAAATATTCTATTTGTCTAAAAGTCACCTCTTAAAAAACATTTTTTCATGCAAATGACCACCTCCACTCTTTCTTCATGAAGTGTGTCTGGGAGGTTATTTCTGTAGCACTGTTGGAAAGCGGATGGTCCTGCTTTCAGGGAATTTCCCTTCCTTCCTTTCTTCTTTCTTTTCCTTCCTTGCTTTCTCCCATTCTTTCTCTCTTCCTTTCTCTTTTTCTCTTCTTCCTTCCTTCCTTCCTTCTTTCTTTTCATTTCATAAACATTTCCCCTAATATTTTATTATGGAAAACTTCAACATATAGTAAAGGTGAAAGGGTTGTACTACAAGCAACTGTATACCCACCACTCACACCCTACCATTGCTGTTTGGCTATATCAGGTTTGACACGTCTCTAGCCATCCCTCTATTCATCCACCCATCCATCCATGTTACTTTTGGAGCATTTCAAGGTAAACTGCAGACACCAGTACCACCCCATACATCCTTCAGTGTCCTCATTATTTTTAGGGTATTTCACTGGGGGATGAACTATAATTTGCTTCATCAGCCTCTTGCTAAGGGACACATAGGGGTTTTCTCTCATGTGTTACATGCTTAATACTCACTCACTGATTTCCAATGCACTCCTGCAAAGTGGGAATCACTGCACCCATTTTAGAGATGAGAGGTCAAAGGCACAGAGATGCTATGAGGTAGATATACACAGCTAGGAAGGCTCCAAAGGCAGGTTGTTTTTTCTTTTTATCATTATTATTGTTATTTTTTTAAACTCAAACTCCTCTTAGGAATTCCCTGGCATTCGAGTGGTTAAGACTCCGGGATTCCATTGCAGAAGGTGAGGGTTCAGTCCCTGCTCAGGGAACTAAGATCCCACAAGCCTTGCAGTGCTGCCGAAAAAAGTTTAAAAACAAAACAAACCTCCTCTGTGTCCCCTCTGTGGTTCTGCCTCTCCCTATGCTTCATTGCCCCGGGTGCTTCAAGATGGGGTTCCGGCTCAAGCAAATGAGTAGGGGCAGAAACGGTTGGGGGCAGGGCAGGGAAAGGGACCCCAAGGCCACTTCCCAGTCACTTAAGGCAAGGCCTGCCGAGGTCCACGAGCCCCTCCAGCCTTGGAACAGCCCTACCCTGGGGCTGATGACCATGGTGTTCTCTCTGCAGCCTTCCCAGAGGAGCTGCCTGTGGATCTGAAGCACCGGAAGCTAGGTGAGCAGGGCAGGTGGGCAGGAAATTGGGGGCCCCTTCAGGTTCACACAGAAACTGGCATGTGAAAGTTGGGGTTCAGAGAGGTGAAGCCGCTTGTCCGAGATCACACAGCAAGTGAGAGGCGAGGCTGGGATTCAGACCGAGGCCATGATTCCATAGCCCATTGCTCTGAAGTTCAAGGACTGCTGGGAGGTTCTGCTCCTCCTACGAAGCCTCTCCAATGATGCCTCCCACCTCTTAACTCTGAGTCAGAGCTGAGATTCCCCACTCACCTCCCCCACCACCTAGTTCCACTGCGCCTGCAGGTCACCTGCTTCCTTGCAGAGTATAATCACCTTGGATCGGCTGGTTCCCCAGTGCCCTTCCGCCCTCCTTACAGGCCCCATGCCTCAGTGAGCCTCTTACTCCACGCTCACCATTCCCGCCGCCCACCATCAGATGCTTCCTCCCCTCCCCTCCCTTCCTCTCCTCTCTCCCTTCTCCTCCCCTCTCACTTGGTTGTTTTTGGAAAGCTGGGGAAACCAGCCTCTCTGTGGGGAACAGATTGAGGAATGAAAGCCTCTGAGTCTGAGGGAGGAAGCCTGGTCTCTGCTCTCAGCAAACTCTAATGTGATGGAGAAGTCAGGGATTCTGCCCACGAAGATGATGGAGAAAAAGTCTCTGTCTTCACAGAGCTCCCAGTCTGATGGGGGGAGGCAAGTGTCCACCCTCCAAGGACTCGCAATTAAACAGAGAAGATAGATTTCTGCCTCAGACTGATGGGCAGTGTTGGGGTCTCTTAGGGTCCCTGGGGGCTCAGTGACTGGCTGTAGAGGGGACAGGGGCCTGGGCTAACAGGTCTGCCCGCCCCTAGGTTTCCATGATAGGAAGCACTCAGGACCCAGCCATAAACAGGAGGCTGGGGCTGGGGACTGCCTAGCACAGAGCAGTTGCTGAAATGAAACCAGCTTCACCCAGGCCTGAGGACAGGTGTTTCCTTCTACTGCCAGCAGAGAGATCTACCCTGCCCTCCTCCACCCCCAAGAAGGCCCCTCCAGACACCTCTCCCCTCCAGATCTCACCCAGCCTCTAACACGCCCCCTTCCTCACAGCCGAGCCCCTCACCATGCCCGTGGTGACTGGCACTTTCCTGGTGGGGCCAGTGAGCGACTCCTTGGCTCAGCCCTGCCCACTGCCTCCTGCTCTGTTCAACATGGAGCCAGCATCCAGCCAGACCTGGCTGAAGGACCCAGGTATGTTAGGGGCTCCAAGAGGGTGGGCTTCCCCGCTCCCTGGAGGTGCCCCAGGAGTGGCTGTGGCAGCAGGGATGGAATTCCTCCCTTTGCCAGTGTCTCCTCCACGTCTGTCCCAGCCAATTTGGTCCTCGGGTCCCCATCCACTCAGTGTGTGCTGGAGAATATGCCTGGGAGGAAACGCATCCCTGGGCGATACAACAGGGAATCCCCTCCAATTAGGGAATTCACCCACCAGCCCTGTGCTTTCATCAGTTATCAGCCGAGCATCCTCTGTGACAGCTACTCTGCTGGGTACCAGTAACAGCACCAAGGGCAGGCCGACACAACTGCAGCTCTCTGGTAGACTCGAGCCCGTTATAAGGGAGTCAGATATTCACTGGGGCTTCCCTGGTGACTCAGATGGTAAAGAATCTGCCTGCAATGTGGGAGACCCGTGTTCGCCAGGGAGGGAATGGCAACCCGGTCCAGGATTCCTGCCTGGAGAATTCCACGGACAGAGGAGCCTGGCGGGCTACAGTCCATGGGGTCACAAAGAGTTATGACTGAGCAACTAACACTTTCACTTTTTTTTCCACTAGATATTAACTCAGATGTTAATGAAGGAACTTCCCTGATGGTCCAGTGGTTAAGACTCTGTACTTCCAATGCAGGAGAGTAAAGAATCTGCCTGCAATGTGGGAGACCCGTGTTCGCCAGGGAGGGAATGGCAACCCGGTCCAGGATTCCTGCCTGGAGAATTCCACGGACAGAGGAGCCTGGCGGGCTACAGTCCATGGGGTCACAAAGAGTTATGACTGAGCAACTAACACTTTCACTTTTTTTTCCACTAGATATTAACTCAGATGTTAATGAAGGAACTTCCCTGATGGTCCAGTGGTTAAGACTCTGCACTTCCAATGCAGGAGGGCAGGGCTGATCCCTGGACCAGGGATCTGGGAACTAAGATCCCACATGCTGCCAATAATAATAATAATTTTTCTAGATAATTGAAATATATATATACTAAAATATTTTAATGGAGAGTCCAAAAATCACCTCTGTCTCTTGCAGCACCTCCTTCCAGTTCCTTGTTGAGCTGCCTGAGTCTTCCCGCGGGACCCATTCAGATTATCCCCACTCTCTCCACTCTGCCCCAGGGGCTCTGGCCCATCTCAGGGGCTGGGACAGGGGTCTCCAGTATACTCATCTACCAAAGTGAGTGTGTGAACCTGGGCTCCTCACCTCCTCTGCCTGTGACCTGACTGCTCCTGTATCCCATGCTGCCCTCCCCCACTCCCACCCAGGTATTTGACAGGTGTAGCCTAGTACCTTCTTCCTTCCCCAGAACATCCTTCTCTGTCCCCATTTCCCAAAAATCAAAGCAGAGCTCCCCAACATGGTCCGAGTGGACCCATCACCCACCAAATGGCTAAATGGCCTTTTTTTGGGTCACTTTCCCTGACTAAGCCTTCTTTAAAAAAAATTTTTTTTTTATTTTAAAATCACGACATCATTGCATGCTAATTAAGCCAAACAACAATAAGAGATACTTACAAGAGTTCCTGAGTGTCTCCCTCACTCTTTCAGTATACCGCTGTGAACAGCTTGGTGTGCATGCTTGTACAGCTTTCTCTGAACTGCCTTGTTTCCAGGTCAGCAAAGTGGCCCCTGCTGACCTGCCCCATTGAAGGGTTGTGGATTGTCCAAGGGAAGGGATGCGCTGGGCTCTCAGGGAGAGAGCATGCACCTAGGAGATGCTTCCGTTCGATTCAAGAACTTCCTTTCAAAGTTGCTTGCCAGTTTTTGTATAATGAACTGGTGCTCCAGGAGCAAGAGATATCTAGGAAAATGAGCTCTGACCACATAGTGGGGAAAGTGCCGAGTAGCATTTGCCCTTAAGCTCCCTATGAGATGATTGTTTCCATTTCACAGATGGGAAAACCAAGGCTCCAGGAGCTAGCTATAATTTCAGAGTTCTTTCCTCAACTCCATCCTGAAATGACTTCCTTGGGAAGTTTCCATCCCCTTTCCCCAGCCCCCCGAGACTTATTTGGGGAAGGGGTGACCCAAGTGAGCTCCTAGCTGATTCTCTACTCCTTTCACATTTCCTGTAGGTGAGATGCCCCCGGCCAGCCAAACACCCCCGTCCAGCCAGCCTGCTGTCCAGAGCCTTCCCAAGTCCCCAGACCGGCCTGGCTCCACCAGCCCCTTTGCCCCGTCTGCCGCTGACCTCCCCAGCATGCCCGAACCAGCCCTGACCTCCCGTGCAAACCTGACAGGTAAGAATCAGCTTGACCTCCGAGAGTTACCGGAAACAGAACTAAAGGCTCTGGGGAAGGAATTGCCTCAGACAATGAGATTGACTCACAGAGCTACCTGCAGGGACTGGCAAGTTGTGTTTGTGTAAAACAGTACACGGTGTCCTGGGAGGTGGGTGCTTGGGAGGGTGGGCGAGGGGAACAACAGGAGAATCCATGTCAAATCTCAGCAGCTTGTTACACAGCAGGAAAACAGGCTCAAGGCAGCCTGATTTGAATTGCCAGCAGGACCTGGAGATCTTGACTTTAGCATACATATTGTGATTTCTGAAACACTGGTGAAAATTTTAAAAGTACAGCTGGCCAAAGAAAGACATCTTTGAGTAGGATACAGCCTCAGGTCACCAGGTGGGGACACTCAGCCCATGTCAGCTCTGCTCTTAGCATACTCAAGGGACTGATGACCCAGAGGGAGGGAGGTCCCCGGGGTGCCCCTCACCCTAAATCTAACACTAGCTTCTTCCCCTCCAGAGGATGAGATGTCCCCCACCAAATGCCCAGCAGCTGGCAGGGCCTCCAGCAAACTTCCCAAGTGGCCTGGTGAGTGCTGGCAGGGTCCCTTACTTGTTGGCTCATTCATTCACGTGCTCATTTGGTCCCACCATCATCCCATCATTCATTCCACCAGTTACACCTATACTTGGAGAAGCGTTTACTGAGGACCTGTCCCCCATGAGCCCATGCTATGTGTCAACATTTTCTTGTTTGGAAAGCTGGGAGAATGCAGGAAGGAAGGGTGTGTGACTGAGAGAGTGGATGAAGGCAAGAGTGGGCGAGGAGTGTGAGAGGGTAGAAATGAAAGGGCAACTTACAGAACGGCCAGATGGCTGAGTCAGACTCTGCCCCAGATACACTTACAGGCACATGAGACGTAGTCAAGTCGCCAACAACCCCAGTATGACTCCCGTTTTACAGGTGAGGAAACTGAAGCACAGTGGGGTGCCTCACATGCTCAAGAGAACAGTAAAAAGTTGGACCAGATTCATGGATTCCACTATCTTAGCTCTTAACACGCCTCCCTCCATGGCCTCCCTACGGTGGAGAATAAAAGAACGTTAGCCACAAGGTCCTGCTGTCTGGCACAGGGTCTTGCTCAATGTTATGTGACAACTTCAATAGGGAAGTCTGGGGAGAATGGATCCATGTACATGTCTGGCTGAGTTGTTTTGCTGGGCACCTGAAACTATCGCAATATCATTGATCGGCTGTACCCCAATATAAAATAAAAAGAAACAATGAAGGCTAGTGAGTGAATGCAGTGGATAGATAATCAAGTGAGATGAGGGCATGACTGAGTGTAAGAAGGGATGAATGAGTGTCTGGATAACTGAGTGAGGCCGCTAATCAAGAAAGCGCTTAGGGAAGGCTGAGACGAATGGATGAAGAAGCTAGTGACGAGGGCTGGGCTGGCCTTACAGAGGCCGGTCTTGCCGCGAGCATCCTCCCCTCCCCCAACCCCACACACCCTTTGACCTGCGCAGAGAGCGTGGAGCAGTTCTACCAGTCGCTACGGGACAAGTATCAGGCCCAGCCCGCCGGCCCGGAAGGCACCCTGGTGGAGATGGACTTGGTGAGGGTGAGGCTGGAGAAGAGCGGCGGGAAGAGCCAGGAGAGAGAGCTGGCCACCCTGGACCGGGCAGAGCGGCAGCCGGCCCGAGGGGGTCTGGCCGAGGTGCTGCTGGCTGCCGGCGACCGCCAGCAGCCCCGAGAGACGCGGGTGATCGCTGTGCTGGGCAAAGCGGGACATGGGAAGAGTCACTGGGCCCGGGCCGTGAGCCAGGCCTGGGCCCACGGCCAGCTGCCCCAGTACGACTTTGTCTTCTGTGTCCCCTGCCACCGTTTGGACCGTCCGGGGACCTCCTACTGCCTGCAGGATCTGCTGTCCTCCCTGGGCCCGCAGCCGCTGCCAGTGGACGACGAGGTCCTCAGTTACATCGCAAGGAGGCCCAACCGCATCCTGCTCATCTTGGATGGCTTCGAGGAGCTGGAAGCCCACGACGGCTCCCTACACAGCACAGGGGGCCCTGGGTCGGCAGAGCCCCGCTCCCTCCGGGGGCTGCTGGCGGGCCTCCTCCAGCGCAAGCTGCTGCGGGGCTGCACCCTGCTGCTCACGGCCTGGCCCCGGGGCCGCCTGGCCCAAAGCCTGAGCAAGGCGGATGCCCTGTTCGAGGTGGCTGGCTTCTCGGCCCAGCAGGCTGAGACCTACGTGAGGCGTTACTTTGAGTCAGAGGGGACCGCCGAGCACCAAGAGAGGGCCCTGGCACTCCTGCGGGCCCTGCCGTTCCTCCTGAGCCACAGCCACAGCCCCACTGTGTGCCGGGCCGTGTGCCAGCTCGCGGAGGCCCTCCTGCAGCGGAGTGATGAAGCCCAGCTGCCCTCCACGCTCACGGGCCTCTATGTGGGCCTGCTAGGCCCAGCAGCCCGCGACGGCCCCCCGGGGGCTCTGGCAGAACTGGCCAGGCTGGCCTGGGAGCTGGGCCGTGCACACCAGAGGGGCCTGAAGGCTGGCTGCTTCCTGTCAGCAGAGGTGAGGGCCTGGGCTGTGGCCCAAGGCTGGTTACGGCCCACCCCGGGGGCCCCGGAGATGGAGCTGGCCTTCTCTAGCTTCCTCCTGCAGTGCTTCCTGGGGGCCGTGTGGCTGGCTCTGAGCAGCGAAATCAAGGACAAGGAGCTGCCGCAGTATCTAGCCTTGACCCCGAGGAAGAAGCGGCCCTATGACAACTGGCTGGAGGGCGTGCCGCGCTTCTTGGTTGGACTGGTCTTCCAGCCTCGTGCCGGCTGCCTGGGGGCCCTGGCAGGGCCAGCGGCCTCCACAGCAGTGGACAGGAAGCAGAAGGTGCTCGCGAGGTACCTGAAGCGTCTGCAGCCCGGGGCGCTGCGGTCAGGGCGGCTGCTGGAGCTGCTGCACTGTGCCCACGAGGCGCTGGACCCCGGGCTCTGGCAGCACGTGCTGCAGGGGCTTCCGGCCCGCCTCTCCTTCCTGGGCACGCGGCTCACGCCTCCCGACACCCACGTCCTGGGCAGCGCCCTGGAGGCAGCGGGCCGAGACTTTTCCCTGGACCTCCGCAGCACTGGCGTCGACCCCTCCGGACTGGGGAGCCTCGTGGGACTCAGCTGTGTCACCCGTTTCAGGTGGGGGCCGGGGACAGGAGAGGTGGCTCCTTGGCCTTGGGTGCCTGCAGTGCGTCTTGGTGCTGTGCCCAGTGCTGACTCCATGGGGGGTCTCATTTAGAATGAGTGGCAGCCAGATGAGGGCAGACGTGACTCCATCCTTTTTTTTAAGATGAGGAAGCCGAAGCTCAGAGAGGGACAGTAGCTTGCCTGAGGTCCCACAGCCAGGGAAGGACAGCATCATGCTTTCAACCAGAATCTGAAGACCGGACTTAAGCCAGGCACTAGGCCACATCTAGAATCTAAGAGTGATCTGGGTTTGAATTCATTTTCTTCTATCCATCCCTTGGAGATGGAAACCCCATCAAGCCACCATTTTGTCATGGTGGGATTCAGGCCATAGCCTCCCTCAACCTCCCTGCCTCCATTCTCCTGTTCCACTCCACGTTATATTCCATCATCAGCACAGTCTCCCTAGAAATTGCATCTGATCATATTCCATCCTTGCTTCCAATCTTTCAGAGGCATCCTACCTCCCTCAGGATGAAGTAAAAATTCCTTAACTTAAGGAATCTAAATCCTTCGGTGATCTGTTTGATCATTTAATCACCAGAGGATCTCTTCCACCTTCCCCTTAAGCTTAATTTACGCATGCTGTAAGGTCAACAGCATTGTCATTCAACTGAGAATTTTCCACTGAGCTTCCTGGTAGCCAAAGCAAAAAGGGAAATAAAATCATTGGGACAGTTGAGTAAACGAAGTGATAAGGGCTTGAGTGGTCATGCAAGACTCTCTAGAGGAAGTAGGGGTTGTGTTGAGGAAGGAAAGTATCTGAACAGGTAGGAGGTTCCTTCCTGGAACTGCTCCCCCTCCCCCATTATGGTCTAGCCTGGTCACCGTGCCCGGGTCTGAGGCCCTTCCTTCACAGGGCTGCGTTGAGTGACACTGTGGAGCTGTGGGAGTCCCTGCAGCAGCGTGGGGAGGCCAAGCTACTCCGGGCAGTGGAGGAGAAGTTCACCATTGAGCCTTTCAAGGCCAAGTCCATGAAGGATGTGGAAGACCTTGGCAATCTCGTGCAGATCCAGAGGTGAGGGGGAGGGGACATGGGAGGTGGTCCAGGCCACGCAGGACTTAGTATTAAGTTCGTCATGAGCACTTCCAGTGCCTCCTCTTTGGGGGAAACCTCCCATGCCCCTCTCTATCCCTGGGCAGTGACCATCTAGAATCTCTCACTGCAGTTGCCACCCAGGCAGAAACCCCAGGATCTATCACTGTGTCTACTTCCAAACTTGCCATCATGGACCGACTTCTTTCCCAGCTAAATCTAAGAACACACTTTCAGGGACTTCCTTGGTGATCCAGTGGTTAGGACTCTGCCTTCCAGTGCAGGAGGTGTAGGTCTGATCCCTGGCCAGGGACCTAAGGCCCCACATGCTGCGAGGTGCAACCAAATTTAAAAATAAATAAATACAGCCAAGGGGATATTCTCTTCTGCTAAGTGTTCATCCAGTCACACAAGTGACACCAGGGCCACCTTTCAAGGCAGCCAGGACCAGTACCCCCGTTTTGTAGACAGCAGAGGTCTAAGGTTGAGATGGTAGAGGAGACATGACTGCAGGACAGGTGTCATTCCCTCCTTGCTTCATCATGCATTGTTTGAGCACCTACTGGGCTCTGTATGGGATGGGTGTGGGTAATGCCTCCTCTAAGGCTCTTTTGTGTGAAACACACAGTGATGCCTTAACAATATCCTTTTTGGAGGTTCTTTTCTTTTTAACAAGGGGACAACAGAAGCCTGAGGAAGGCTGTCTTCCAGGGAATTCTGGGCACTGGGGCACTAAGACACAGAGGAAGGGGCTCAGTGACGGTACAGTGCCAGCTCTCCACTGACGTTGCCCGTTCTCTCCAGGACAAGAAGCTCCTCTGAAGCAGCGGCTGGGGAGCTCCCTGCTGTCCGAGACTTAAAGAAGCTGGAGTTTGCGTAAGCCAAGGGGTGGATCGTCTCGAGTTCCCACAAGGTTTCTCCTCCAGCGTTATCTGGGCTGGTACCACCAGAATGCAGATCAGTCCTCAAAATCATTCTTATCCTCTCATCCTCTCCCGCCACTCTGGAAACCAGCTTCCAGCAGCTGGGTCATGGCCAGTCCAGGCTAGTCCTGGAGGGTCTCACGGGTGAAGCCAACTGGCCCATTTGCTGGTGAAGATGCTCATTTGCATCCACTCATTCAACAGATCTACTCCTATGGCCAAGGCTACTGTTCTCAATCAGCTTGCTGTCCAGTGTAAAATTACCACCTGCTGCTGTGATTAGTGGCTGGAAACTCAAGGGCTATGAGAATCAGACTTAGGGGGCTTCCTGGAGGAGGTGATTGAAGCACTGAAGCTAGGCAAAGGAATAGGAATGAACTATATTGGGTGGAGAAATTGTTATTATCTCCCCATTGTACAGAAGCAAACACTGAGGCCTTAGAGGGTATAAATTGTTTGTCTAAAGTCACAAATATCAGATCAGCCTGGCTGGCTCTTGCTCCAGTGCAGGAAAAAGCTAAATTCATAGTTGGACCTTGTTAGGGATTTTAAATCATCTGACTATTAGGAAGGAATTATTAAGCACCTACAGTGTACTCAGTGCCTTTTGTATGTAATCTCATTAATTTTAAGAGCTGGGAGAGAGTCATTATTGCCCCCATTTTACAGATGAGGAAACTGAGGCCTAGTGAGATTAAGTAACTTGCCCAGGGTCCTTGACGGGGCACCCACAAGCTGCCTGCTCCTCCTGATCATTGCTAAAAAATTTCATTTACTTATTATATTTAGCTTTCCTAGATCTCAGTTGCAGCCCAAAGGATCTTTGTTGCATCACGCAGGATTTTTCCTTGTGGTGTATGAGCTCTCTAGTTGTGGCACACAGACTTCGTTTCTCCGTGGCGTGTGGGATCTTAGATCCCCCACCAAGGACTGGACCTCCATCCCCTACACTGCCAGGTGCAGGCTTAACCACTGGACCACCATGGAAATCCCTGAAAGAGGCCTTTTCTGTCTCCCATATTTGAACGTACAGTTCTGCCCCGCTTGCGCTGGACTTTTCTCTGTGTCACTTATAATCTCCCGTACCAGACAGTTTACCAGTTTCTCTGATTATGCATCTTGCCCCTTGGTATGTTAGCTCCACGAGGGCTCTGACTTTTGTCTGTTTTGTTCACGGTGATCTGCGTTGCCAGGTTTGATGGGCCTGGCACCCAATAAGCAAGCAATCAATATTTAGTAAATGAATTCCTTAATCTTTTAAAAAACCTTCTAAGACTGGGACTCAATTTGAGAAGACTGAGACTCAGAGGTGAAGGGATTTGTCCAAAAGGTCCCAGAGAAGCTAAGTGAAAAGTGTTAGTCACTCAGTCATCTCCAACTCTTTGCGACCCCATGGACTGTAGCCCACCAGGCTCCTCTGTACATGGAATTCTCCAGGCAAGAATACTGGAGTGCGTTGCCATTTCCTTCTCCAGGGGATCTTCCTGACCCAGGGATGGAACCCAGGTCTCCTGCATTGTAGGCACATTCTTTACCATCTGAGCCACCAGGGAAGCCAGCCCAGATTCAAGTCAGATTTCTGATCCCCATCTCGTGACTCTTCATTAAGGCTGATGATTCCCAGACTGAGAATATTTCAAAGTGAATTTCAGTGACTCTGTGAAGTTACCATCTTTTAATTTATATCAGGTACGTTCATTCAAACAAGTGAAATAACCACTAATGGCACCATAATTTTATAAAAAATGAAACATTAGGGTGTCAAAAAAGTTCAAAGGATTTAATTTCAGAATAAAAGATGGTTCTTTACCTTGAGTACTTTACCCATATTAAGAAAAAGAGAGCCCTTTGTCATCTTTATTTTTCTCATTCCCTCGAAGTCTGTTCCAAATGTCCATCCAGGCTGTGTGGCCTTATGTGAGTTAGTTAACCTCTCTGTGCCTTGGTTTCCCCATCTGTAAAATGGGACTAAGACGGGGTCCTAGTTCAGAGTCATTGTGAGGATTAAATGAGGTCTGAGTGATGAACCCAGCATGTTATTGGCATATAAAAAGTGCTCAAGAAATGGTTCTGTTTGTTATGAAATAGCAATGGAAAATATGTAAGACGTCTTTCTCAGGGCTGGAGGTGGGTCTCAGGCCAGCATTTGGGAACCATTTCCCCAGGCCAGGGTGGGATAAGGGTGCACATGGATAATGGCAGGAGTGAGACCTGGCTCCCCATGTGGAGATGAAGGCTGGGGAGCCCCCAGCTGGAAGCCCAGCAGGCCTCTTGAGTGAAACCTTTTGTGAAACCTGCCTGAAGTAGAAAGGACTGGGGTCCCCCCAGGTAGGGCAGGGAGGAGGTAAGGTCTCAGGTGGGCCTGCCTTCTGTGGGGTCGAATAGTGGGGCCATGGCTGTTTCAGGGTCTCGACTCTGCTCTTTGCCTCCTAGGCTGGGCCCTGTCTTGGGCCCACAGGTTTTTCCTAAACTGGTGAAGATCCTTGAGGCCTTTACTTCCCTTCAGCATCTGGAGTGAGTATCAACCCTGGAATTTCTCCAAACCCTGGCCCTGTTTGTCCCCTTCTCCCTGCTTCCTTAGTGTGACTGGTATGAGTGACCGGATGCCCCCACTGCAGGCAAGGGATGAGAGATGGAAACAATAAAAAGAAGTTGAATGCTTTTGTGACCTTTGAGACTCTTTTCCCCTCTTTTGCTGCTCCCAGCAACCCCACGGGGGATGTAGGGGTGAGCAATGTGATCCCAGTTGTACAGTTCAGGTCTTGAGAGGTTGGGGAACTTGCCCCAGCTCATGGGGCTCCCAGGAAGGAAAACAGAGATTCAGATCCGTGGGGAAGTCAGAACCTTGTTCCGTGATTGGCCGCCTGGTGCTCCCAGGTGATGAAGACGCTCTCATATTCTCGGAGCTCAGCTGCATCTGGCCATGGTGTGCCCAGGGGTGGGGGGATCGGAGAAGGCTGCTGCTGGGTTGGAGGGTGGGGGAGAGTCAGGTGGCCTCTGGGGTGCTGGCTGATGCACCCCCATCTGATTCTACCTGCAGCCTGGACTCGCTGAGCGAGAACAAGATCGGGGATGAGGGTGTTGCCCAGCTCTCAGCCACCTTCCCTCAGCTGAAGGCCCTGGAGACACTCAAGTGAGTGGGCTGGGCTTGCCCTTCCTGGTGCATTTGTCCCCAAAGTTCCGCTTTTTCTTTCATTCCCTCATCCATTCAATCGTGCATCTGTTTAGTCATGCACCCATTCATTCATTCATTTAGCCATTCTACTAATCATTTATTCACTTAATCAACAAATATGTAAGAAGCACCTATTATGTGCAGACACAGTTCAATGCCCTGGAGACTCAGCTTTAAGCAAAGCAAAGTCCCTGGCCTCAGAGATCTTCTAGGGAGGGGACATAACAAACCAACACACAGGCGTCATAACTGTGAAGTGTGCACTAATGAGTGTAGGCAATGTTTAATGAGTGTAAGCAATGTCTAATGATAGAAAGTTAGACTGAGGCTGGGAGCTAGGTTAGGATTTATCAATAAAACATTGGTAGTAAAATAGTAAATTTTGATTTAAAAAAAACTGTTCTGGGTTTGGGGAAGTGGGAGATGGATATGAGGCAGGAGTGTCAGCATGATTTTTTTTACCTAGAGGGATCGTTAAACTTCATGCACACTCTACTCCACAACCATGAGTAGGGAAGCCACAGAATTCACCAGAGCTAATTAGGGATTTCCCTGATGGAGGGACACTGAGACTTCTTAAGTAATTTAGAGTGTTTAAGGAGATAATGTGAGTGAGCTAGATTCCACTCCCATCTTCCTTCCTTCCTTCCTTCTTTCCTTCCCTGATTCCTCCCCCATCTCTGTCTCCTACGTTTGTTTCCCCACTTAGGTATCTTCTGAGCACCTCCTATGTACTTTGCATGGCTCTAGGCACACGTTCATAGTAATGGACAAAACAGACCTGACCCCTCACCTCGAGGAGCTCAAACAAATAATGTGAGCCCTCATGCACTGACAGTCCTGAAAAGTGGTCCAGAGGGAAAAGCAGGGGTGCTATAAACTCATGGAACAGGTGTGGGAGGAGTGCGGTCTCTCTCACCTGCATCCTCACCCCATCATCCCGCTCAGCCTCAGCATGTGACGGCATCCTTTTACTGGTCCAGTTTACCCATAGTGCCCCTCACACAGTTCAGCACCCACAGCTCGCATCCAGGTGGACTGTCTTGCGTCTGCTGCCCTGGGCCGCCCTGTGAGGAAGCGGAGGTCCCCAGCTCTGCCCGAGCCTGGGGCATGGCGCTGGTGAGAAGGGGCATTCAGGTTTGGCCCTGAGCCCTCCCCCTTGTTGTACCCCTGCAGCTTGTCCCAGAACAACATCACTGACGTGGGTGCCTGCAAGCTGGCCGAGGCTCTGCCCGCGCTGGCTGCGTCCCTCCTCAGGCTGAGGTGAGTGGGGTCCCCATCTGTCAGGTGCTGAGCTGGTGGGCTGGGGGTGGGCAGGGAGCCTCCTTGGTTACCGGCCGCGAGGTCCCTGGAAGCAGTCGCTACAGGCTGTTCTGTTGGGCTGGTGTTGCACAGTTTGGTGGGGTTGGGGAGTGGGGGGCACTGAGCTAAAACCCAACATGAACACACCCCGCTGGAGATGGGCGATGCCACCACCCTGGACAAGAGGGTTAGCAGTCCCCGGAGGAAGGGCAAATTCTGGGCAAGTGGTTTTCTCATCCCGTCTAGGGGGGTGTGGCGCCAGAGGGCAGGGGCACGTTCCAGCCAGTGCCCAGGGCCTCCTGCCTTGTGTGATCATCCCTGCTCCCACCTTTCTCTGCGTGAGAAATAAAGGTAGAGGAATAAAATAATGAAGACGTGAGTAGGTGAGGTGTTAGGGAGACAGCTTGTCAGGGTGGGCAGCACAGATGATTGGAGGGTGGGGATGGAGGTGGTGGGAGGCAAATGTGGAGATCGGAGCTCTGAGAAACTGGGGGGCAGTCAGCGTGGGTGTGCAGAGGGGCAAGTGGGGACAGCAGAGGGTAACATCCCGGGGGCAGGTGCTTCTTGGGAAAAAAAAGTGACGTGGTCTTTTCCTGGCCCTGGGGAAGACTTTGGAATGTTCTTGGGCAATTTATTTTTAGTGAGATTCCCTTTTGACAATTTTTTGAAAGTGTGGAATGGAGCATAATAGTTACCATTTGTTAAGTACCTATTGTATGCTCAGAATCTGTTTCATATGCATTGACTCAGTTCACATCATGCACAGTTACCTTCCGAGTTGAGGACTGTCACTAACCCCATCTGCTGCTGCTAAGTCACTTCAGTCGTGTCCGACTCTGTGTGACCCCATAGACGGCAGCCCACCAACCTGGAGAAGGGAAAGGCTACCCACTCCAGTATTCTGGCCTGGAGAATGCCATGGACTGTACAGTCCATAGCGTTGCAGAGTCGGACACGACTGAACAACTTTCACTCATAGCTTGGCCTCTAGCGGTACCCGGTACTGATGGTCTTTCCAGTCCATTAGCCTTCCAGCCAGGGTCCCCATTGCATAGGCTGTGTGCTGTGCAGCTTGTATAGTCTATGTTGGCACTGCCTAGGGTTGTGAGGGCATCTGAGATTCTTTAATATCAACTGTGGGCCAGAACCTGTGCTAGGAACTAGAGATACAGCTGTGAACAAAACCGACACAGGTCTTACTTTTGAGCTCCTTGCTTAATAAATAAGCAAATGAGTAAACAAAGTGTTTAAAAGGCTGATTCATGCTGGGAAGGAGGAAACTAACAAAGGCCAGAACGAGGACAACAGGGAGGACTGAATTCCCCAGGGTTAGGTCAGGAGAGCTCTGCAGAGGTGGCCCTCCCCCTCCTGTGGGATGCTATCAGGGAAAAGCCTTCCAGGAAGAGGGGATAGCAGATGCAAAGCGCCTGATGTGGGAAAGGGGCTGGGTCCTTCAGAGCCAGAAGTGGGGTGGGCCCCTGTGGCTGGAACTAGGGCCAGAGTGGGAGATGAGGCGAGAGAGGTCAGGGACGGCCAGACCATACAGGGAGACCTTCCTTAGGGTCAGGAGGGAGACTGGGGGTTTTCCGTTGTGAATAGAGAAGCAGGTGGGGCCGGTGGGGGTGATGTGTGACCTGCCTGACACTTTAAAAAACCTCATATTGGGAGTTCCCTGGTGGCCGAGTGGTTAGGATTCTGGGCTTTCACTGCTGCGTCCCAGGTTCTATCCCTGACTGGGGAACTGAGATCCTGCAAGTTGCACAGCATGGCCAAAAAATGAAAAAAAGGAAACTTCATATTTTAAGGACTTTAAGATGGCTTCCATTGGTAAGACGTTAAGAGGGCAAACCGCTGTTAACTAAACGATGACATCCTTTGATTATCAGACACATCCTGATCCCAATGATTTTCAAATGTGAACATGTACATCTTGGCATCAGTGAAATATGGGAAGAATCCTCTCCCTGTGGCGGGGAGGAAGGGCCCCCTGGGTTCTAAGGTCCATCCCAGGAAGAGATTGCAAGAGCTCTCCCTGGTTCCTGCCCTGGTGCGAGCCGACTCATGACTTCAGGGGTCCCCGAAGTTTAGCGTGAATCCCTTTGCTGCAGTGTAGACCTGCTGCTTTTACATGCAGTCCTGCAGTGCTGCTCTGAGGCTGGGTCAAGGCAAAGTCACGGCCTTGGAATTAGAACCGCGGCCGCACCTGGCTTGTTATAAGGACTCTTGTTAATGAGGCATCCGCAACACCCGTGATTCTATTTTTGACACTGCTGATTGTGACTGAGTACCCTATAGAAACCCAAGCCTGCCCAATAACTCTGGGTTTCACTTTTCCCTGCTATATCCCTAGTGCTGGGCACACTACAGTAACTGATATAACCTCATGACCCCGCCACCTCCCATCCCCGCCGGGAGATATAATAACTATAGTTAAGAAGTAGTTCATTCCACGTGTTGGGCCCTATTCTGGTGTTTTACCAACACGAACTTATTTACTCCTCCCCACTATTACTCTAACATGCCCATTTTATGGAGGAGCAAACTGAGTCACAGGGACGCTGAGTAACTTGCCAAAAGTCAGGCAGCAAGCTGCAGAGCTGGGATTTGAACTTGAGGTATCCCTGGCAGGAAGCTGCCTCCACTAGGTCCTGCTGCTTCCCCAGACTCACTGAGTAACCATGGAGAAGTTACTCAGTTTCCTTCTCTGTCGGATGGGGCAGTAGTCCCAGCTGGTGTGTCTGCTGCTAGGCCCTGAGCCCCCAGCACCCCTGGCCCCTGGCCTGACCTCTGTCTCCCACAGCTTGTACAATAACTGTATCTGCGACGCGGGAGCCGAGAGCCTGGCACACGTGCTTCCAGACATGGTGTCCCTCCGGGTGCTGGAGTGAGTGTGGGAGCCTGGGCCATGCGGGCAGGGCTTGGGAGGACCGGGGGCCTCTTGCTGGCATCGTGGGAAGCGCTGGTTGTCGAGAGCATGGTGCTGGCCTTGGTCTGAGGCTGGATGGTCCCCAGGGCCAGGATCCACAATGGCTTTCTCTCCCCAGCGTCCAGTACAACAAGTTCACAGCCGCTGGGGCCCAGCAGCTTGCCACTGGCCTGAGAAAGTGCCCTCAGGTGAAGACACTGGCGTAAGTCTTGGGTGAGGTGGACAGGGAGTCAGTGTGGGGTTCACCTGAGCTCAAATCCCACTCTGCTCCTCTCCAGAGCGTGACCTTGGGCAACAAGACATGTCACCCTGCTGGCCTCAGTCTCTTTTCTTATTTTTGCTTCAGCTTAGGTGATCTTAGTTCTCTGACCAGGAGCTGAACCCAGGCTCTCAACAGTGAGAGTGCTGAGTCTCATCCACTGGGCTGCCAGGGAATTCCCTGGCCTCAGTTTCTTCATCTGTAAAATGGGAGTGATAATAATATTTACTCCCAAGCAGTTCTGTGGGGTTTAAGTTAGTCAAGTTACTTAGGACAGTGTCTGGTACACAAAAAGACTCGATATAGTAAGCCGAACAGTACGAAATCGCTTTTATCTGTTGACCTATGTGCTGTGCTGTGCTTAGTCGCTCAGTTGTGTCTGACTCTTTGCGACTCTTTGTAACCTGCCAGGCTCCGCAGTCCACGAGGATTCTCCAGGCATGAATACTGGAGTGGGTTGCTATGCCCTCCTCCACTGTTGACCTATACAACTGTCAATTTCATATGAGTCAGACCTACTTATTATTACCTCACTATGATGTCCACTGTCCGATACTGAACTTTATAATCTTTCAAACCACTGTTGTCTACATAATCACTCATATTGCTAAGAGGAGTAGGGTGACTCTTGTATAATCATTATGCAGATGTGAAGAAGGCACAGAGAGGTTAGCTAACCTTTCTGAGATCACACAGCAAGTTCTCGACAGCTGTGGTTCTGTTGCTCAGTTGTGTCTGACTCTTTGCGACCTCAGGGAGTGCAGCACGCCAGGCTTCCCTGTCCTTCACTATCTCCTTGAAGCAGAATCAAGTTTAAAAAGGGGGGGTCACTAGACTTCTGGTGTCCTCATGACCCTACACTAAGCTGGGTGGGAGGCGGAATTTGGAGGCAGCTTGTGTTGGGGACTCCGGACCACCCCCCATCCTCTGACCTGGCCTCTGTGTGCCATGCCCCCCTCACAGGATGTGGACGCCCACCATCCCCTTTGGCGTCCAGGAACACCTGCAACAGCTGGACCCACGAATCATTCTGAGATGATCCAGGCTGTGGCTGGGACAAGGAAACTGAGGTGAGCTTGGGAGGGGAGAGCCCCGGGGGGCTCCAGGGACAGGGTCCCAGGAAGTCAGTATCCGGAAAAGGTAGGCAGGGCAGCGGTTAGGAGCTGGGTGACCGCTCCTGGACCTGCGTTCTCTCTGCCACCCCCCTACCCCGCCTCCTTCTCTGCTGTGGTGTCTTCTAAAGGCTCTGAGGACTTGGGCCCTGGGGATCCTCACTGTGGTCATGTCTAGGGGCCCCGGGAAGGACAGGCAGGTCAGCGTGCATGCCCCGCGGCCCTCAGCATTGGAAGGTCTTCCTCTGAGGATGCCCCGGCTAGCCCAGCTGCTATCTCAGTCCTCGGGCTGCCCCGTTGCCCGGCCCTGTCTGCAGAGGAATTCATTCTACCGACTTCTGTGCACGTGACTGTCCTCTCGCTTCCGTGCACCCTCCGACCTAGGATGTCCCCTCGTCCATCCCTGCCCGCCTCCCATCCCCGGGCTCGACCACGCTCTCGCCATGTGCTGACCTGCCCTGTCCTAAAGCTTCCTTATCTCCCCCCTCCCAGCCTCCCACAGCATGCTCTCCGAGGACACTGACCGTGCTGGACGCTCGCCTGGTTCTTTGGGGACACAGGTTTCTTGGCCTGTGTCCCATGGGACGTGGTATTGTGGTGCCCAGCCCCGGTGACTCAGGGTCAGCCCCCGCCCAGCTGGGGAGAGGACCCGCTGCCGGCTCTGGGGACCGACCCCTCGGTTCCCCGGGTGGATGTCAGCCCTGCTCAGCCACCGTGGCTCTGGCAGGTGGGCGGGCACCCAGGGGCTGCTGCTGAACACCGAGGAGCCCTGAGGCATTCCCCGAAGGACACTGCAGACAGCCGTGGCCAAGGCTGGGGCGATGGGTGAGGTAGCCACATATCCGGCAGCCCGGGTCCCTTGTGGCCAGGGGGAAAGCACGTTTCCAGGCCGCTCTCCTAGCAGGACCGGCTCCAACGATGCCTGCGAGCATCATCCAGCCTGTTCATTGCCCAAAGCACGACCGCTGGAAATTCTCGGCAGCTGCCTTCTGCCTCTGGGACTCACTGGTTTGCACTGACTCTTTTCACTGAGGCCAAAGCTAGGCCTGTCCAGACGCACTGGACTTTCTCGGGAGAAGAGCTGATGATACACTAACGGAGGAGGGGCGGGGCTAGGGCCTGGACCACATTTGCCTTTTTGCCTCCATTTCCTGTTTGTTTGTTTGTTTTCCACTACATAAAAATCTGTCATTTAATCCCACGGGCAGGTCCTGTGTTTATGTTGTGACTACTAAATTTGGGGTGCACACTCTTCTGGCTAACTAACGCATCACAAGCCACCCCCAAAACGCAGTGGCTTAAAACAGCACCGATGTTTATTCTGCTTTTAAGCATCTGTCTTTTGGGGAGGGCTTGGCAGGCACTGCTCGTCTCTCTGCCCTGCTCCGGGTCAGCTGGGATCGTCTGAAGGCTCCATCTCTCGTGTGCCTGGCACCTGATGTTGACTGGGGGCCTCAGTGCCTCTAAGGAAGTGGGGCAGGGGGCTCTCCAGGTGGGGGCTTCCTCATGCCTGGTGGCTGGGTTGAAGGGTGATCACGCCAACAGGAAGGGAGGTTGGGAGGGGGAGGCCGAGACCACGGGGAGAAATCGTGTCCTTTCTATAAGCCAGCCTTGGCTGTCACACAGCATTACTTCTGCCATAGTCTACAGCCAGTTGACCGGGACCCTTGCTCTCCTCCCGTCCCCAGACCCCTCCAGCCTTCCACCCTCACCCAGCCCAACACACACAGCAGAGTCCACTTTGGCTCCAGTCCTGTCTTTGGGGAAAGGATTTTCTCTACGGCTTCCTACCCTTCATTGGAAACTTCAGAACTCGGTGGCCAGCAAGGTTGAAGCACTGTGAGCTTTACCCAGGATTTTCCTCTGTCTCCGCCCCGCCACTCTATCCTGGGGGTCACTGCTTAGCTGAGCTGGCGTCGGGCCCTGGCCGTGGCGGGCCTGGAAGGGGCCTGGCAGCTTTGCTGTCTGCATAGGGAACTGCCACGGTGGTTGGTGTGTTTCACTGGAGCATGGCCTGCTCAGCCAGAAGCCCTGATTTGGGACAGCTTGGCTTTCTCCTGGCAGCTGTGGGAGCTGCCTGCGCCCCAGTCTGGTTGCCTGGCTCCCAGACTCTCCCCCTCTTCCCAGCAAGTAGGGGTTGAGGGGCAAGAGCGTCAGAAGGATTCTGATCCAGCTGTCTGGTTGAGCGTCCTGGCAGAAAGGTGGTGCCTTCTGCCTTAGGGGAAGCCCCTAAGGAAGGAAGGCCCCACATGCCCTGGGGGCTAAGGGCATCCAGCCTTGTACTGGGGCATCACCCCTCACGGTGTCCCTGCACATGTGGGCTTTGTGGACTCCATGAAACTCCCATGTGTGCAACCACAGGAAGACAGTCTCCTTCTGTTCTAGGCATCTACAGCACCCTTCAATCAGGTGAGGTGGGCATGACTATCCCTGCTGCTTTTGATCTGTTCATGGGTGACAAAATGAGATCAGAGGCTATAATTATTCATAGTGATGACTTGAAATGAGAGATGTGTGCATGCACGGGTTTTCAGTCATGTCTGACTCCTTGTGACCCCATGGATTGTAGCCCACCAGGCTCCTCTGTCCATGGGATTTCCCAGAAAGAATACTGGAGTCGGTTGACATTTCCTACTCCAGGGGATCTTCCCAACCCAGGGATGAAACTCATGAATTGTGGGTCTTCTACATCGGCAGGCAGATTCTTCACCACTGTGCCACCTAGGAAGTCCTATTTATATTTTAAGGCATTTAAATTGTGTATATATATATGTTGTTGTTCAGTCGCTTAGTCATGTCTCTTTTTTTACTGTCTGACTCTTTGCGATCCCATGGACTGTAGCCCGCCAGGCTCTGTTGTCCATGGGATTTCCCAGGCAAGAATACTGGAGAGGGTTACCATTTCCTTCTCCAGGGGATCTTCCAACCCAGAGATGCAACCCATGTCTCCTGCACTGGAAGCAGTCTTAACCACTGGGCTTCCAGGGAAGTCTTGTCCATGCACTTTTAAACACTTGCTTTTCCCTTTAGGCTTCTCCCCCAAAGAAACGTCTCCCTCCTTCTGCTCCTTTTTCTCAAAAGTCTTCTGTCTGCACCTCTCTGCACCCTTTCTTAGAATCACCCGAAGGCCCTTCCTCTCCCACACCTCAGTCTCCTTACCTGTAGAATGGAGCTGACCAGCCACTGCTTGTTAAACATGGTGTATACATGAAGGTACTTTGCAAAGCATCAGGTGTTCTGCAAGCTGGACAGAATTGCTGCAAGTGGACCTGACTGCAGTCAGCCGTTTGTGCTCTCCCTCACCCGCTCACTCCCCTCATCTCTAGGGGAGGTCTACCAGGCGCCAAGTGGTTGCTCAGCAGGTAAGGAATTATGCAGGTTTGATTCCTGGGTTGCAAAGATCCCTTGGAGAAGGAAGTAGGATTTCCTGGAGGGTATTCTTGCCTGGGAAATACCATGGACAGAAGAGCCTGGTGGGCTACAGTTCATGGTGGTGCCGAGTCAGACATAACTTCACCACCACCAACCACTGCCACACGCCCAGCATGGGGCATCCCCACCTCCAGCTTCTCTGGGACTCAGGCTGATTTCCAGCTTGGCCATCAGGCCTTTCCCACCACCCCTGAGGTGGGTCCTGGCTTGTCAGAGGCTTGTGGACGCCAGGAGGGGGCCCAGGTGGGACTCCCACACCAGCCCAGCTTGGAAACACCCTCCAAGCCCCACTGGATCTCCAACTGTGGAGGTCCTGACTCTTCTGCCCTTTTATCAGAGGTTCTGTGTAAGGACTCCTTTCCCAAATCTCAAAGGAGAAAAAAAAAAAAAGAGGCAGGGCCCCCAGGGGCTGGAGTTGCATACATTTTTTAATTGAAAGAAGTTAGCCTCCTAAGTATTGCTTTTACAGGTTTATCGAAGTCAAGTATTCATACCACTCACATTTTCAAAAAATATTTCTGGCCGGAGGAGTGGCAGTCCCCACCCCTGGCACAAGGCATCAGTTCTGGCAACTTATGGCAAGCGAACAACTTGAAATGAATGAGTCCAAACCCCACCCTCAGCCCCCCAGGTGTTCTTTTCCTTCTGAGTCTCCCTCGGAAGCAGTTGCTGCATCTAAGCCCGGACTCGGGACAGATCCCATAGGGCTTAGAGCTCCACTGGCATAAAACAGAGCTGGGAGTTGCTTTCGTGTATGACATGTCCTCTTTCTCCGAAGGTTAAGTGGGGTAAGCAGATGCAGCCGGGGGTGGAAAGCAGGGAGGCTGACTCTGGCTGGGTTCATGTAAACATCCACTGAGATGGCAGAAGGTCGGAAGACAGGGTGAGGCTGTGTGCACAACGCCGCAGGCAGGCGAGGTCTCCGGGCACCCCTGCCTCACCCTCTGGGCAGGGGCACGTGCCTCCCGGACCTTGGCGTCCATTCTCAATCTCTCTGTCCCACCGTTCTGAGCCCGGACTGGAACCTCTCTGTTGGCACGGAGCTTTCGAGGGGAGCAGGCCTGGCAAGAGGGACAAAGGGGCGTTACTGGCACGGAAGCACTGACCTGACCCCATCCACCAAGAGGTTTGAACTTGGGGAACCACCAGGAACCTCGACCTTAGGCTAGCACTGCTGTCCTGTGACTTTTTTTTCTTTTCTGGACGTGGACCATTTTTAAAGTCCTTGTTGAATTTGTTGCAATATTACTTCTGTTTGATGCTTTGGGTTTTGGCCAGGAGGTATGTGGTTCTTAGGGCTTCCCTGGTGGCTCAGAGGTAAAGAATCTTGCCTGCAGTGCAAGAGATGCAGGAGAGGCGGGTTCGACCCCTGGGTCAGGAAGATCCCCTGGAGGAAGAAATGGCAATCCACTCCAGTACTCTTGCCTGGAAAACCCTACGGACAGAGGAGCCTGGCAGGCTTCAGACCACGGGGTCGCAAAGAGTTGGACAGGACTAAGCACAAAAGGTGGGGCATGTGGGCTCTTGGCTCCCCGACTGGGGATTGAGCCCGTACCCCCTACACTGGGAGAAGTCTTAACCACTGGACTGCCAGGGAAGTCCCCTATGATTTTTTATTAAAAATTTTAATGAATGTGTCTGGTTTCTAAGCACCAGGCTGGAGAAGCAGCGCAGTTTCACCAGGGAGAGGAAGGGCTGTCTCACTCCTGGCAGAAAAATCCCCAGGAGGAGCATCTCGGGAGCTGAGGAAGGAGGGGGGTAGCTTGCTCAGGGTCGCCTGGAGTCAGCTGGCTGACATGAGCTCCAGGGAGTGGGCAGGGCTTGGCAGCAGCTCCCACCCTGCCGGGAAGATGTCTTGTCGCCTACAGGAAGGCTGCGGCCACAGCCAAGCTACTCAGCGGCCTCGCCAGGCCCGTCTTCCCAGGGCACAGCATCCTCCCCACCTGGCTTCCCGCGGNAGCAGATGCAGCCGGGGGTGGAAAGCAGGGAGGCTGACTCTGGCTGGGTTCATGTAAACATCCACTGAGATGGCAGAAGGTCGGAAGACAGGGTGAGGCTGTGTGCACAACGCCGCAGGCAGGCGAGGTCTCCGGGCACCCCTGCCTCACCCTCTGGGCAGGGGCACGTGCCTCCCGGACCTTGGCGTCCATTCTCAATCTCTCTGTCCCACCGTTCTGAGCCCGGACTGGAACCTCTCTGTTGGCACGGAGCTTTCGAGGGGAGCAGGCCTGGCAAGAGGGACAAAGGGGCGTTACTGGCACGGAAGCACTGACCTGACCCCATCCACCAAGAGGTTTGAACTTGGGGAACCACCAGGAACCTCGACCTTAGGCTAGCACTGCTGTCCTGTGACTTTTTTTTCTTTTCTGGACGTGGACCATTTTTAAAGTCCTTGTTGAATTTGTTGCAATATTACTTCTGTTTGATGCTTTGGGTTTTGGCCAGGAGGTATGTGGTTCTTAGGGCTTCCCTGGTGGCTCAGAGGTAAAGAATCTTGCCTGCAGTGCAAGAGATGCAGGAGAGGCGGGTTCGACCCCTGGGTCAGGAAGATCCCCTGGAGGAAGAAATGGCAATCCACTCCAGTACTCTTGCCTGGAAAACCCTACGGACAGAGGAGCCTGGCAGGCTTCAGACCACGGGGTCGCAAAGAGTTGGACAGGACTAAGCACAAAAGGTGGGGCATGTGGGCTCTTGGCTCCCCGACTGGGGATTGAGCCCGTACCCCCTACACTGGGAGAAGTCTTAACCACTGGACTGCCAGGGAAGTCCCCTATGATTTTTTATTAAAAATTTTAATGAATGTGTCTGGTTTCTAAGCACCAGGCTGGAGAAGCAGCGCAGTTTCACCAGGGAGAGGAAGGGCTGTCTCACTCCTGGCAGAAAAATCCCCAGGAGGAGCATCTCGGGAGCTGAGGAAGGAGGGGGGTAGCTTGCTCAGGGTCGCCTGGAGTCAGCTGGCTGACATGAGCTCCAGGGAGTGGGCAGGGCTTGGCAGCAGCTCCCACCCTGCCGGGAAGATGTCTTGTCGCCTACAGGAAGGCTGCGGCCACAGCCAAGCTACTCAGCGGCCTCGCCAGGCCCGTCTTCCCAGGGCACAGCATCCTCCCCACCTGGCTTCCCGCGGGTCCTCATTTCCTGTCCCCCTCTCTCTCTGGGTCCAGCTGTGCCTGCAGCATCTCACATTCCCATGCCCACCCCCCTTACAGCTCCCACAAGTCCTGCCCCAGTTCTGAGTCTCACCACCTTTGATGCTGGCTCAGACTACTGCAAACGTCATCAAGCATGACATAAAACTCAGACATCAGGAACTTCCCTGGTAGGGTTAATAAGAATTGACCTTCCAATGCAGGGGACATGGATTCAATCCCTGGTTGGGGAACCAAGATTCCACATGCTGCGGGACAAGTAAACCCACACACGCTTTGGGCAATGAAGATCCTACGTGCCCCAACTAAGATCCGATGCAGCCAAATTAAATAAATATTAGGAAAATAATTTTTAAAATGTATACGTGAAACACAACATGTGTTATTGTTCATCAGGAGTTACTGATATTTGGGGCAGGACAATCCTCTGACATGGCAGGTGGGTTGCTCTGGGGTGTACAGCAGCATCCTTGGTCCCAAAGGTGACAACAAAATGCTCGCTCACCCCATTTCCCAGGGCCACCCAAGGGGACAGAACTGCTTCCGCTGAGAACCATGAATCTCCCCACTTTATAGGTTAAGAAACAGAGGTTCAGACCTCTGTTTGAAGTTGGGACCTGCCTGAAGTTGCTTAACTGTGGGAGGCGAGGCTGGCATGGGAATGATGAAGATGGAGACAGTTCGCCATCAGGGCAGGTACCATCTCCTGAGCTTTCACTCTGCACCATGAGCCCTAGGCAGAGTGTGGGTGCCGCACCCAACTTCGTTCACTCGCCCTCCTGAGGTACCCTAACCTGGCAGCTTCCAGCTGCAGGGACCCGCCTCTTTGCCTGAGGCCTCTCTGCCTCCAGAGCCTGCTTGGGCTCCAGGCTGCAAGTGCAGGCAGCGCCATATCTTTTCACAGCTGCCTTCCAACCAGTGAAGGGCAGAAAGCTGGGAATCAATACCCCATTCCCTGCGGGCTCAGGCAGTAAAGAATCTGCCTGCAATGCAGGAGACTCGGGTTCTATCCCTGGGCTGGAAAGATCTCCTAGAGAACGGAATGACACCACTCCAGTATTCTTGCCCGGGAAATCCCATGGACAGAGGAGGCTGGTGGGCTCCAGTCCATGGGGTCACAGAGACAGATGTGACTGAGTGCCTGACACTTTCACCCTTCCAGCTCTCGTGTGGGGCTGGAGCAACACTGAGCCACATCTCCATGACACTGCTTCCCAGAGCTCCTGAGCAGCACTGAGCCCAGGGCTGTGGAGGTGGCCTGCTAGAGGATACATTCCTTCCCGGTCTCACTGCCCCACTCCACAATAGTTAATTCCTGGGCACAGCATGCCAAGTTGCTTCAGTCGTGTCCAACTCTTTGAGGCCCTACGGACTGTAGCCTGCCAGGCTCCTCTGTCCATGGGATTCTCCAGGCAAGAATATTAGTGTGGGTTGCTATGCCCACCTTCAGGGGAATCTTCCCGACCCAGATCGTATGTCTCCTGCATTGACAGGTGGGTTCTTTACCACTAGTGCCAGCTGGGAAGCCCTTGGACCACCTCCCAAATAAACAACGCGCACTGGAACTGTTTGCTCCTGGGGATTGCACACCTGAGATGGAGCATCACATGGGTCATTTCATTCAACACTCCTAACACCCCAGACGGAGAAGGCAATGGCACCCCACTCCAGTACTCTTGCCTGGAAACTCCCATGGACAGAGGAGCCTGGGAGGCTGCAGTCCATGGGGTCGTTGAGTCAGACACGACTGAGCGACTTCCCTTTCACTTTTCACTTTCATGCATTGGAGAAGGAAATGGCAACCCACTCCAGTGTTCTTGCCTGGAGAATCCCAGGGATGGGGGAGCCCAATAGGCTGCCGTCTGTGGGGTCGCACAGAGTCAGACACGACTGAAGCGACTTAGCAGCAGCAACACCCCAGGAGTTAGGTTATTATGATTCCATTTTAAAGATGAAGACACTAAGGTTCAGATGGAGTAAGAAACTTGCTTAAGGATGCTCAGCTTTCCAGGACTTTTTCCACTGGAGATTTTAAACACTACGTAATCTCACACCTCATGTATGCCAGGGCCTGACCTGGGCACTGGGGACTGAAATGAGTGTAGTCTCTGCCTTTGAAACACATCTAGGGAGCAACTGCAGCCCAAGGTAACATGCTGACCCAGGAGGAAGCACAGGGAATGGATGCAGCCGAGTCTGGGGAAAGGTGTGTATGAAGGACACGCCAGGTAGTGAGGGTGACCAGGTCTCAGAACCTCCTGTAGTTTGGCTTGGGGTGGGAAGGGGTTGAAGGCTGGTCATGAGTGCATGCGTGCTAAGTCAGTCGTGTCTGACTCTTTGCGACCCTATGGACCATCGCCCACCAGGCTCCTCTGTCCACGGGATTCTCCAGGCAGGAATCCTGGAGATGGCTGCCACGCCTTCCTCCAGGGGCTCTTCCCGCCCCAGGGGTCAAACCTGCGTCTGCTGTGTCTCCTGCAATGGCAGGTGGGTTCTTTACCATGAGTGCCATCTGGGAAGCCCAGCTCTGGGAGACACAGAGAGGTTAGCAGGGGCCGCATCAAGTCAGTTTCTTGTGTCCTCGGTAGATCCATCTCTTAGGGCTCAGCTAGGAACACATCCTTTCACTGCTCAAGAGACTGTCCCTGGCTCCCACTGATGACCCGGGACCTGGCAGGCCAGAGGGGAAGCTGGGGCTGCAACCAGCATGTCGGAGAGCTCCATCCTCCAGAAAAGTGTTCACGAGTTCCCCTCCCATCCCACCAGGAGCCCACCTTCTGCACACCTCCCTCCCCCATGGGGACTCTGGGGTTCCCTGTGGTGGTCAGCGTGGAGCTCCCCAGACCTCTGGCATCCAGGAAAGCAGAGCAGATTGTTTATTCCAATTCAGCGTTACCAGGGCTCACAGCACACTCTCCAAGGCAGGGGACTGAACTTGAACCCATTTCAGATTTGGGGGGAAGGGCTGTTAGAGAACATGGGACCCCCACTTGGAACAGGGCCTCACTCCCCTCCCGAAGCTCATGACTGCAAACAACCTAAGTCCCAGGCAAGCGTCAGTCTGGCTAGTGCGACTCTGTCACACGTGCTAACTTCCGGAAGGAACAGGCTCAGGCGCCAGCCCCTGCTAGAATTCACTAACGCCCTCTGTTCTCATTGTTCATCTGCAGGGTCACCTTCTCTTTATGGAGAATGATGCCAGTCTTCCCTTTCTGATAGTAATACCATAGAGATCCTCTCTTTCCACCATGTTAATTTCACTTTAAAAAGAGAGCCTCTGGTTTGAAGATAGTAACTGCATAACCCCGGTGGCTCAGATGGTAAAGAATCTGCCTGCAGTGCAAAAGATCTGGGTTCCGTCCTCGGAACAGGAAGATCCCCTGGAGAAGGGCATGGCTACCCACTCCGGTATTCTTGTCTGGAGAATCCTGTGGACAGAGGGGCCAGCGGGCTATAGCCCATGGGGTCGCAGAGGCGGACATGA
This sequence comes from Oreotragus oreotragus, assembly GCA_006410675.1. NCBI lineage: Eukaryota > Metazoa > Chordata > Mammalia > Artiodactyla > Bovidae > Oreotragus > Oreotragus oreotragus. The sequence goes on from SJYX01018462.1 coordinate 278,799, forward strand.
CTGAAGGACTAACACTTGTCTAAGTGTATGTTTAACTTGTGTTAACTGCATAAATAACAGTTCAGAAACAGTACAGGCAGTGAGCAAGTATGGCAGAACTTGCTGATGCTACCATATGAGGTTTGGGAGACCCTGATCTGAACTGGTCACTCCAGAGAATGAAGGGGCCCAGAGAGGGCAGTGACCTGTCCTAAGTCACACAGCACACTGAGGACAGAGGTGTGGCCCCAGCCCTCTGTTGGTGGGAGGATGTCCTAGCTCCTCTCATCTGTGCCACACACTGCTGCTGTTAGAGACCAACCTCCTCATTTCCTTGACTTCCAAGTCTGGTCTCACAGCAAACCAGCTGACAAATTATCAAGCGCTGTGCTCACCTTGTACTATCTGCCGCAACTCACGGCTTAGTTCATTCATTCCTCAAAACAACTCCAGGAGGTGGAGCCAAGGAGGACCATCATCCCTGAATTTCAGATGGGGCTCAGAGAGGTTAAGTTAACCAAGCGAGGCCACACAGCTCATAACTGGCAGAGCCAGGATCTGATGCTCTGTGGTCGGACCCCGTCATCTTTCTCAGTCCCTCTCGGCACCTGGTCCATTTCTTTCCTCTGGCAACAGAAGCCCCAGGCTGAGAACATTCCGAGGCGGCAGCTTAGAGTCTGGGCAGTGGGGTCTCCCACCTTCTGACATCCTTAGAGCATGACCGACAAGTCGTCAGCTATTGGCTTTGCTGTTTTCTCTTTCTGAAACTGTAACCTTTCCTTCCAGGCTGCTCCCCAGAGCTGGACAGAAGGAACGGCTGGCTGGCTGGCTTGTTTGTCATCAGAATGATAGTTGGGCACTTAATTCATCTTAAAAAGCAATGTCTCAGTCTGGTTACCTGTGGGGAGACACTTTGAGATCTGTCTTAAAGGTGATGGTGGGACGATGCTCTGAACTTGTTGGAAGAGGATTCTTTGTGCAGTTGGGATGTCCCACTCTCCTGCTCCTCTGGGATAGCCCAGGTGAGGTCTGGAATTGGCCAGTCTCGAGTCCTTCAGGCTCTGCCCCTTCCTGGCTGTGTGACCTCAGGCAAGTCACCTAACCTCTCTGGGCTTGTGTCCCCATTGGAAACAAACTGCTAGCTGTTTGTTACAAGGATTACATGAAATTGTGTTGGTGGAATGCCTGCAATACCCAGCACACATGGCTCCTCCCCTCCGTGTCCCCACCTGTTCTCAGCTAGAAAACACACAGGCTGGGAATGGGGGTCTCCTTGGTGCAGGGGGTCTTCTAAAGGGTAACCCTTTTGTCCTCCAAAAGACCCTGCCTGCTGGGCACCCACTGCCCATTCCTCCTCCTCCACGTATGCACCAGCCAATTAAAGCCGTAAAGACAGACGCCAGCGGGTACGACTTGCCCAGGGTCTCTGCTGCCATCTCAGCACCAGGCTGCACACAGGAAGGCCTCTGCCGTGTCTGGTGGACGAGTGCGTGGCTGGAAGCGGGAGGGTGAAGGAGACTTCACCTGTCTGCCTGGGTCCAGGCTCCTGGGGGAAGCCAGGGTCCTGGCCCTTCTCCAGTGTCTGGAGGCTGGTTTCTGAGTCGGCGGTTGACGCCCCTCAAGCGTGGGTTCTGTGGTGATTCCTCATCAGGAGCGCCTCCAGCTGGCCTGTGCCCCAGGCTCCATGAGGCCTGCTGAGTCCTTCCACAGCCAAGAACCACCTGAACTACTGGCCTGTTTCTCCCCGGCAAATTCCACAATTTTAAAAGCGATCTTTATGTCACTGTCGCGAATGAAAAAAAATAAGACCATCTGTCATAAACAGAAAGCAACAGATAAATGCTGAAAGTGAAACCATTAATTCTAGCCAGATACTCCTGGCCCTGCAAAAAGGGAGCCTGGGCCGGGTTCCTCTGCTCCAAAGTGCAAAGCAGCAGGTGCCTGAGAGGGTGCAGGGCATCCACAGCCAGCCCGCACTAGGCTTCTGCATGCTCACTGCCTCCCAGGGACGCCTGCTGACGAGGCCTCACTGGGAGCACTGGGAGTGTGGCCAGGAGGCACCATGCGGCCCCCTCACGTTGGGGTGTCTGGGGTGAGTCCCTGAACCTCCCCAAGCCTCAGTTTTCCACCCTGTCTAATGGAGCTAATGAGCCCTGCCCCACCTATTTCATGGGGTGACGCTCCGGGGAAACTGGAAATACAGTTATTTACAACCACTGAGCCAAGGCCCCTGGCAGGAAGGACTCCCAGGAATGGAGCTTGCCCCCTCAGGTGGTGACTGACTCTGGAACCAGGTCCCAGCCACCCCCAGGCTTGGGGCAGGGGCTGCCAGCTACGAGGATACCAGCATCACCTGGCTCCCTGGGCACCAGTTACCACCACCCTCGGACTGCTTCAGAGGCTACCCAACAGACACGCCCTCCTCGGCCACCGGCCCCCACACAGAGGAAGGGGGCCCAAGAAAGGGGAAGGCTTCTTGGGCCAGCCTGCTCTGGGTCTGACATACCAGCATCACTGATCAAGATTCAGCTACGGGACCATCACCGCCTCACCCAATGCGCGAGAGGCCTTCAGCTGCTTTCACAGCTCAGTTGTGTCTGACTCTTGGGTACCCACTGGACTGCAGCCTGCCAGGCTCCTCCGTCCATGGGATTTTCTGGGCCAGGATACTGGAGTGGGTTACCATCTCCTCCTCCAGGGGATCTTCCTGACCCAGGGAATGAATGCTCATCTCTTCCATCTCCTGCACTGGCAGGCAGATTTGAGCCCTTCAACAAGGACCACTATCTCCCCCATTTTACAGAGAAGGAAACTGAGGCTTGGGGAGGTGAAGGGCTTAGTCCAGCTGGGACTTAAACCCAAATCTGACTGAAAAGCCTCTAAACACCAGTCTTAGGGGGTCCACAGAGATGGCCTGGGATAAACCTGAGAGACACCCAGGGAGCCAGTGAGTTTTGGTTCTTGGCCAATCCTTATGGTTACCTGAAGAAGAAAGTTCCACTTTGATGCTAGAGTATATCACATGACAGTTGCTAACTTGACTTTTTGACAAAGAGCTGGGGGCCCTGTGCCTTTAGCTGGCTTTAGTATTTGTCCAGAAGTTAATGACCTTGGCACTTAGTATTTTAATCCATGCCAAGTGATGCTGGTTTTCTCTTTTCAGTGAAATAAACAGTCTTTTAAAAATAAATTCACATGAAAAAGACAGATTTTTAAGAAATTAAGCAGTAGAACAAACATACTTCTTTATAAACTCTAAAGGGAGGAACAGGAACTCTGCAGCAGAGAGAGGTGGCAGGCAAGACCTTAACCAAGTGGTCAGAACTAACATTTCCAGTAATGAGGCTGACAGACACCACGTGTCTCCTGATACAATGTACTCAGGACAAATGCTCACTTCCCTGTGGTATTCCTGCCAAAAAGTACACCATCTGAAGCTAAACTCAGGAGTAAACACCAGACAATCCCAACTGAGAGACAGTCTACAAAATACCAGACTCACATGCTTCAACCATGTCAGTGTCACGAAAGACACAGACCAAGGGACTGTTCAGACTAAAGATGGCATCAGAGACATGACGGGGGATGACAAGGGCGACCTGGGATTGGTTCCTGGGCCTCAACTCCCTTCCCACCCTCCCTGTTTTCACTGTGAAAGGACACTATTGGCACAGCTGGTGAAATCTGAATAGTCACAGTTCAGACTGGCTCTAAGAGTGTTATCAACATTAAATGTGTTGATTTTGACAGTGGTATTGTGATGATTTAAGTAAAAGCCCTCATTCTAAGGATATACACACTGAGATATTTAGGAGTAAATGAACATAATATCTACAATCTGTTTTCAAAAATGGTTCAGAAAAATATTCATACAAGTACACGTCTATACATATACACAGAAGCATGCATATATATACACATGCATGTGCAGAGTAGCATTTTGTACACATGAACAAGCGTGGCAAATATGAACGCATGCACTTGGTGAATTTGGGTGAAGTATATATGGGAATTCTTTGCAACTTGTGTAATTGTGAAATTATTTCAAAATAAAGTTTAAAAAAAGTAACTCAGACCAAGGACCAAGAGAACATCTGAGGCAGGCCTGGCAGAGCCACAGGGAGGAGCTGGGAGCACCTCTGCACCCTCCCTCAGAGCTGGGTTGGGGGCTTGGCTGTCGTGCCAGCTTTGTACCCCTGGTCCCTCACACCCCCTTTCCAGGCCTGTTTCTTTCTCTGAGACATGGGGGATGCGGCTGACTGTCCTTTTTACTGTGGTCTTGGTTTCCCAAAAGTGAACTATGCTTTCAGAAGTCCCAGGAGGGGAGGATGGCACATAAACCAGGAATACCAACGCTCAAGTTGACAGGAGCCCTTCAATTCTGAGTTCAGGAAACAGGCAAGGGCTGTGAGGGTTTCCCTCGGATGAAATCTCCAGTTTGCACAACTCAGGCATGAGGGAATGGGGCCCCTGGCACCTCAGCTGTCTTGAGACACATACGGGGGTCTTCACCGGTCCAGTGGGGCAGCCAGCACACTTCCCAGGGGGCCTCGGGGCAGCAGAGAGCTGGAGGCAGCAGGGCCTGGGGGCGCACTCGTCTTCCCACGTCACCACCACTTGTTCCCTCCCACCTGGCTCCCCCTGTCCACCCTGACCCCTCCCCGGAGCTTCACCGCAGCCTCTCCCACCATCTGAACCTATTATGTGCATCCCCAAGGGAGGTTTGGGTTTCCAAGTAGGGAAGCCAGATGCCCAGCCTGAGTGTTCTGCTGATGGCACAGGCCACAGACTGCCACCAAGAGACCAGGGCAGGCGGGTCAGGAAGGAGCTGTGGCACCAATCAGAACACTGATATCTGGAAAACCCTGGGATAACCAGACCTAGTCCACCTACCCTTAGCTCCCAACCTGGCCTCCCCCAGGCCATGCTGACTTGGGCAGCAATGCTCTCCAGTCCCTCCATTTCCAGTGCAGAGCGCCTCCTCTCCCTCCACGCCAAGAGAGTGCTGGCAGGCAGAGGCTGCTTTCATCAGGAACCAGGACAGATCAATCCAACTAAGCTGCCTTTACAGAGGAACTGCTGGGACGTAAGGACTCTCCCCAGTGCCTGGGCCAGCTGCAGTGGCCCTCTCTCCCAGGAAGGAGCGCCTGGTCCCCAGTCCCCACTCCTGGGCAACGAAGAATACTCGAGGAAAACCACAGCCACAGCTCTCCAGATCAGGTGGCCTTAGAGACCATGGGGTGACGGAAAAGGTCTCTTGAGGGTCCCAGACCAGCTAGGCAGAGTGGGAAGTCTGTTCTGGTGGTCCAGACCCAGACCCACCCAGCACTCAGGCAGCCAGACCTCTCTTGCTCATGACAGAAGAGAAAGTGAAAGTGGCTCAGTCGTGTCCAGCTCTTTGCTACCCCATGGACTACACAGTCCATGGAATTCTCTAGGCCAGAATACTGGAATGGGTTGCCGTTCCCTTCTCCAGGGGATCTTCCCGACCCAGGGATGGAATCCAGGTCTCCGGCATTAGAGGTGGATTTTTTACCAGCTGAGTCGCAAGAGAAGACCGTCCTCATCGTGGGATATAAATATGCATACTTGAGGGTACGTGCAGGTTTTTACATTCACAAGGGCCTGAGTGTACAGTAACAGTCGTTAATGTTCATGTGTCACACACATAGGGGAAGGTCTAAGAGCTTTACGTCTATCTCATTCAATCCTCAGAACGAAGTAGATTATGATCCCTGCTTTGCAGAAGAGGAATCTAACACCTGGGGAGGTACTATAGCATGCCCAAGGTCACAACTAGGATTGGTATTTGAACCTAGGTCAACTTGAGTCTAGGCACTTTGCGACCCCATGGACTGTAGCCCACCAGGCTCCTGGTCCATGGGATTTCCCAGACAAGAACACTGGAGTGGGTTGCCACTTTCTCCTCCAGGGGATCTTCCCAAACCCAGGGATCAAACCTGACTATCCTGCACTGGCAGGTGGACTCTTTACCACTGAGCCACCTGGGGAGGCCTAATACTGCCTCCTTAAATAGGTGCTCAACAAGCATTTGAGAAACGGAGTAATGTGGAAAAAAAGAGAGGGAGCAAAAATGAGTGCACCTTTCATCCTGAGCTCACCCTAGTCCCCCATGCTCGGCATGCCCACATCCTTGGTCAGTGTTTCCTGGATTGGCCTGTGTGCAACAGGAGCCATCTACCTGAGAAAGAGAGAGAAGGAGCAAGGTTTGACTACTGGTGTTCTGCTTATGAAAGGGGCCAGGAGAGGAGGTGCAGTCAGATCATCTTTCATCTTTCCCACAGGCTTTTCTTGCTACTAGCCACCCCTCCCCAGCTGGAGTCTGGGCTTCTTGTCTTTGGGACCTAGGCCACCGTGGCTTGCATCTGGGACTGAGCAAGAAGGCACGCTGTGCCTGGTTCCCACCATTTCTCCAGGCACCAGTATTTCCCACAGCCCCAGGCCTCCCCACCTGCTGGAGTCAGGCCCTGTCACTTGGAAAGCTTTGCAAGGGTGTCCTTGAAATACACTTCCTCCTGTTTCTGCTCAAACAGTGTTGGCTGCAAAGTATGCCGAAGCATTTGGGCTTCGTTTTTTGGTCCAGAGAGTGCCAATGTTTTCACTTGGAATGAGAAGTGTTGCAGTTGATGTGGTGAAGAGATAAAATAAGACATTCATCACCAAGTTGCACTAACTGTAAGTCAAAGGCTTAGTTGGGGGCGGGGATTCATCTTTGGATCTCTAGGGCTTGGCAGGAGAGCGTGTGCGCATGCCTGCTCAGCGCTTCAGTCGCGACCGACTCTTTGCGATCACATGGACTGTAGTCCACTAGGCTCCTCTATCCATGGGATTTTCCAGACAAAGATACTGGAGTGGGGTGCCATTTCCTCCTCCAGGGGATCTCAGCCACCCAGCGATTGAACATGTGAGAGCAGGCAGAGCTAACATTTGTTGAATGACCCAATGAGTGAATATGCAAAGGGCCTAGAACCAGGCGTGGTATATCACTGACACTCAGTACAGGTTCTGAGTGGATCCCATAGGTTCTACCTCCAAAAGGCATTCTTGCTCTGTTTATGTTTCTCTATCTTCACCAACTTTGCCTCTTCCAAGCCTCCATCACCTCTGGTCTGAGCGACTAACCAGTGCTTAACTGGCTTCCCAATTTCCACATTTGCCCCTATAGCTCATCCTGCCCACAATCACCAGTTATCTTTGCAAAATGTGGACCAGAACTGTTCCTTCCCTGCCTAAAACCTTCTGATGACTTCCCATTGCTTGTGGCTGTGGCCTCCCGGGTCCTGAATGATTTGGCCCCATCCACCCTGCTAACCTCTCCTGGGGCTGTTCTGGACCAGCTCCAGAGAACCAGCTCTCTTCCACCTCACGACCTTGGCACGAGTGGGTCCCTAGGCCTGGACTGCTTTTCTCCAGATCACCACGTGTGGCTCCTTCCATCAATTTAGGGCTCAGCTCAAAGGTGTCACCTCTTCGGAGGCGCCTTCTTTGAACCCTCTGTCTGAAGCAGCCCATCTCCCAGTCTTGCTCCACTTATCCAGGCATTTAACTGAGCAATTACTAGATGCCAGGAGCTGTTCTAAGCGAGGAAATAGTCGTGAACGCAACAGAGGATGTCGCGCCTTTCTACTGTAGCTCTCAAAAATCTCACTGTCTTGCTGGGAACCTGCTTGTCTTTCTCACCAAGTGCCAAGAGGCCTGGGTCTGAGTCTGTCTTGTTCACTGTGTTCACCCAAGCACACTAGGTACTGGGTAAACATCTGCTCAAGAAAAGAACAAATTGATGGATGGATGGCAGGCAGGCCGCCCAACTGGATAGGTATGCAGGGCAGCCGACACATGCTCCACCGGGCACCTGGCTCTTGCTAAGGTCTCCCTGCGCTCAAATAAAGCTTTCTTCGAAGAAATCTCACTGTCAGCCCCCCAGGTTGACACTGCTAGTATGTCCTGCCCACTGCTAGTGAGTCCTGCATCACCCTCTGACTATGGGCATCTAGGCTAAGACAAGCAAGAGGAAGGGGTAAATGCAGCATGCTTAGGGTGAGTGACAGTGATGCCCGTTTTCCAAAAGGAGCCCCTGCCCACCACCTCAGTGTCCCCTGCCACTGCCACTCAGGACAGCGCCTAGCACATCCAGCTGAAGGGTTCAGCTGAGAAATTCCTGCACGTGCCCTGAACCCTCACCAGAGCCTCTCTCATCTCGGCCTGCTGCCTCTCTTCCCGGCCGTGACTTTGGCCACATCTTCCTCCTTGCTGGATCTTCATTTCCCTCCNCAGCGCCTAGCACATCCAGCTGAAGGGTTCAGCTGAGAAATTCCTGCACGTGCCCTGAACCCTCACCAGAGCCTCTCTCATCTCGGCCTGCTGCCTCTCTTCCCGGCCGTGACTTTGGCCACATCTTCCTCCTTGCTGGATCTTCATTTCCCTCCCACCAACACACAAGGTGGGGCCGGACACAGCTTTCTGGTGGCAGCCCAGAGGCAGGGCTTTAACACCTCAGTGCAAGGATCCTGTAGTTCCTTCTGCTGGTCCCCAAGCCCCTTGAGTTTGCCTTGCAAACACAGCAGGCAAAGCCACCGCAGCACCAAGCCCCAGCTGGCCTCCTCTGTGAAAGCAGCCTGCGAAACTGGCAGCCCCTGCAGATTCAAGATGCGGAACTGATGAGCTGGGGCGCCCTGAAACCTGACTCCACAACGGGAGCCTAGCCAGCGCCAAAGGAAGTACAGGGTTCTTTGCTGAAGGAGGTTTCTCCTCTCACAGCGTCAGCCAGGAACCCTTGCTCTAAGTCCCCACCCAGTCCTCCAAGGGGCCATAGGACAAAGGTGATCAGTGTCTGGCTTCCTCCCTCTTTTAACACTGTAAGTCTTCATCCTTCCAGGACTAGTGGGAATCTCCCAAAAGGCAAGGTCACCATCGATGCAGGCTAAGGATGGGGGGTGTGGTGGGGGTGGGGAGTTGACAGGCCTGCCTCAAATGGACTTGGGTGCAAAAGCTTTCTCCCTAAGCTGTGAAGTTGCTACTATGGCTAACCAGGAAGCCACTTGCGTCCTGCGTCCCTTCCCTTCTTCAACAGCTGTCACCTTCGCTAGGGGAAACCTTCCAGCCCTAACTAAGGGCCTAAGAAAAATCCAGCCGTTCCCGTCATCCAAACAGACCTGGACTGAGAAATCAGAGGCCTGGGGGGAGGGGTGTGTGTCCAGCTTGGGCTGCCTCCCTCTTCCTTGCCAGCGCCCCAGCCCGCCCTCATCCTGCGCAGAGAGGGCACTTACAGGCCTCGCAGGCCGGAGCGGGCCTCGTCCTGGGGGTCCCATCTCTGGCCAGGCGGTGCCCTCAATCAACAGCAGCTGCATGACCTGGGCCCCGGTCCGGGCCGACGGTTGCGGGTCGTGGGGAAAGCGGCGGGGGAAGGCAGCCGAGCCTATTCCAAGTAACCATCGAAGACGTCGAGCTCCGAGTCGGCGTCGTAGAGGCCCGAGCCGGGGTCGGAGAGCACGCCGAGGTCCACCAGCGCCTGGTCCATGTCCTCGGGCAGGAAGACGAGGCCCACGTTGAGGACGATGTACTCCATGAGGAAGGCGTAGTACAGGATCAGCACGTTGACGAAGAACAGGCCCACGTAGAACATAGAGGGCAGGAGCGGCGGCGGCACGGAAGGGACCAGGGGGCCCAGAGCGTCCAGGTGGGCCGCTACCCGGGCGCCGGGCATGCAGCGGGCGGCGAGGGCGGCGGGCGGCGGCCCGGCGATCCCGGCGAGCTCAGCCGCTGCGACGCCCGGGCGGCCGGCGCGGGGGCAGCTCAGCCATCCAGGGGCTCCCCGGGGCTGGCCCAGGCGGCCCTGGGCCCCGGCGGCGTGCCCTCAAGAGATGTGCGTCGGTCCCTGCGGACGCGCCCGGGCCCCTGAGAGGTGCCAGGCGGGTCACCCCACCCGCAGAGGAGGCCACACCGCACTGTCGACCCTTCCAGCGGTCAGGCTGGGCCCCCCACCCCCACCCCCTCCCCGAGGTGGCCGGCGGCTGCCCCGGGCTCCTCTGATGCTCCCGGCTTCCGCTCACTGGCCCTCGAGGCGCCTGCGGAGACTCTCCCCACCGCGACTCAGCGTCAAGGGCCAGTCCCGGCGACGGTCTCCTCAGCTGCTCCCGGCTGTCCCTTGATCACGCCCGGCACCCGCGAAGGCGCAGCGCCCATGGCTGCGGCCGCCGCGTAGCCCTCCAGGTCGCGTTCCGAGCACCGCCTCCGGAGCAGCCCCGCGCTCATTGGCTCGTCGCCTCCCCCTTCCCTGCGCTCATTGGCTCGCTCGACGCTGTGCTCATTGGCCCGAGCCTTCCGGGGGAGGATACTGTATCTCCCCTACCCTCCAGGAGCCGGCTTCTGAGTCGCTTTCGCGATTCCGGACTCGGGGAAGATCTCGAATCTGATTCGCTCTCCGGTTCCGCGACAGAGTAGGGGGAGGGGAAAGACTCAGAACATGGTTACAACGGAGAGGTATCCTAAAGCTACAAAAGCTGAAGATTTGAAATCGTGAGCTTCATCAGCACCCTGCTGGACTTGAGTATTGGCGCCACGCCTTTTGGGGACTCAGTTTACCTGTTTACAAAGGAGGCAGGTCGAGGGCGCTGGACCTCACCAGTGGAAAATTTTGGCCTTTCCGAAAGTGGCAGTTTTCCACGGTGGGGAAGATCAATCGGCGCCCCGTTCGTCTCTGCAGATTCTGGCTGCTGGAAGATCCACCCCTCGGCTGGGCGGGGCGGGGAGAATCTGCATAATAAAATTTAGAGACAGCTGAGTAAAGAAACTTCCCGCAGGTCAGACCTGCAGTCGTAGTTTTGCTTCTTGTTTTTATGTTGTAAAACGTGTTTTACAGCAATAATAACGAACGTGGTTAAACATTCAAACAACCAAGAAGTTCACAGAAAAGGGAGTCTCTTCCACTCGCTGATTCCCCTCCTCAGGGGCACCCCTTGTACATTCTTCAGGAGACTGACTGACCTTGCCCAAAGTGCCTCCCAAAGCGGTTTCAACCAGATTTTTAAATCTCAGGCCTCCCTGAGCTGGGTGATTTACATGCGTTGCTTAATTGGAACCAGCTGGGGGAAGTGCAGTATGTTACCCATTTTTACAGACTAGGAAACTGAGGCCCAGAGAAACAGAAGGACCCTGGAAGCTGCTGGGCTTGTGTATGCTTTGAGGCCAGAACTTGCCCTTTTTTCCTCCATGGCTCTCTCATGCCCCTTTAAATGAATTATAGAGCACACCATTAATCCTCCAACTGCTGAAGGTGAAACAAACCATTCATTCATTCATTCACTCTGATATTTGTTGAACACCTATTATGTGGCAAAGCTTGTGCTAGGTATCGGGAAGAACATTGGCCCTTAGCCCAATTCTGTCCTGAGCACAGTTAATGGGACACAGTAGACCTTAAATAACTGAGGTGTAGAAAGGGGTGAATGGTGGACAGGGCAGTATCGCCTCCATGGATTTCCCACTTCCAACCCAGGAGAGAAATTTAGATACATCTTCTGACCTGGTGTAAGAAGTTGGGTGTTTCCTTATTTTTTATAAAGTGGATGTTTTGGAAATGGCATGGATTTGGGGTGAAGACCAGAGAAATCCACTGAAAGTACAGGACGTTCAGTTTTGGTACACTGTTGCTCGAAGGCCTTTCAATATTTATTTTTTAACTCAAGTAGAAAAAAAGACTGAAGGACAAACCAGGCTGTTACCGGTTTGGTGCAGTTTCGTTTCTTGGGGCATAAAATTAAGGGCGCCTGGGTTTGAATCCTGGGTCTGCCACGTACTAATTATATGATCTTGGATAAGTTAACCCCACTGTGATTCAATTTCCTCTTGGGTAAAAAGGGGATAATAAAGGTACTCATCTCATAGGGTCGTCGTGAGAATTAAATAACAATATGTGTAAAGAGCTTACGGCAGTGGTACACAGCATACGCCAAGGAACAGCTATTCTTATTATCATAAAGGTGAAAGTGAAAGTGAAGTCGCTCAGTCGTGTCCGACTCTTTGCGACCCCATGGACTGGAGCCTACCAGGCTCCTCCCTCCATGGGATTCTCCAGGCAAGAGTACTGGAGTGGGTTGCCATTTCCTTCTCCAGGGGATCTTCCCGACCCAGGGATCGAACCCGGGTCTCCCTCATTCCAGGCAGACGCTTTAACCTCTGAGAAGAGAAGCCTACCATAAAGGTAATAATTGCTAATATCGTGGTAACTTTCACGGATACATTTCTCCGGGCTCCTCCCACCCCTAAGATACTGCGGACTCCCCTCCTCTCGCCCCGCCTCTTTTCCAAGGCCGCTGGCCCGCGGTTGCGTGATGCACGTCGGGCTTTGTAGTTTCTTTGTAGAGTCCCGTCCGCGGGGGCCTCGCCAGCGAACTGCATCTCCCAGCATTCCTCACGGCGGGCGGCCGTAAAGCGCGGCGGTCGAAGGGCCGGTTCCGGCTGAATGTCAGTGCGGGGCTGTGGGCCAGGGAGGAAGGTGGTTGGCGGTGTCTCCACCACCCGCGCCGCTGCCTCCTCTGCTCGTGCCGCCGCCACGGGCGCCCGGCCGGCCGGCCGCTCGGGCATGAGACTGTGAGGCGAGCGACTGGCCGGGACCGCCGAGATGTTTGGCCGTTCGAGGAGCTGGGTGGGCGGGGGCCATGGCAAGTCTTCGCGCAACATCCACTCCCTGGACCACCTCAAGTGAGTGTATTGGGGCAGAATGGGGAGGCCGCGGGGCGGGAGCTGGGGTTGGGGGCGCGTAGACCCCGGCCGGGGGCGCTGGGAAGTGTGAAAGCGGAGGCGGAGGGCCGAGGGAGGCGCTCGGGGAAGGCTGTGCGCTGGTTAAGAGCTATGGCTCTGAACATAGGGCGCCCAGCTTCGAACCCCGACCTCGTAGCTCCTCTCTTATGTGACCTTGGGCAAGTCGCTCCGCTTCTCAGAGTCTCAGTATGACAAATGCAGATTTCAGTTTACGGATGCCGACCTCGTTCTCGCCGGGGCTGGACGATGGGCACCAAGCTTCCCCGGGGCGATATTTCTTAGACTGGACCGCTTAAGGGATCAGAGATCTGGTTCCTGGAGCCAGACAGATGTGGGTTTGAATTTAAGTGCGTGAATTTAGGCCTCAGTTTCTTCAGTTGTAAAATGACTATAGTGACAGCACCTGCTTTCTACGATTGTTTTGACGGTAGGCTTAGAGAATGTACATAAAGGTGGAAGCTTCTACCAGTGCTCAGTAAAGGACAAAAAATTTTTTGAAAAATCCTTACTAGTTTCTTAGGGGAGTATAAAGAGTCAGAAGTAGAGCTCAGGGGGAGGTAGGTGGCAAGGTGTTTCTGGGAAGCAAGAGTACACAGAGTGGCTGCATTCAGATCCTGATTTCATCATTGAATGCCTGTGTGACCTTGGCCAAACTGCTTCACCTCTCTGAGACTCTGATTCCTCATCTGCAAATAGGGATGGTGAACATTGTGCAAAGGTTCTGTAATGTTGTGTGGGTAAAGAGACTGAGCCAGCATCTCTTATACAGTAGGCAGCTAATAATGGTAGCTGTGTTGATCAGTGGGGCCAGCCCTTCCCAGACATCCCTACCTAAAGTGCTTCCCTTGCCCCAATTCCTTTCTGTTAGATCTTTCTCTTGATTTCATTCATTTGATCCATCTCCACAACCTGCAACTATCCTTTGTGTTTTTACTACTTTTGTGTCTGTTACTAAGCTGTTACTTCCAGGAGGGCTTGTTTTGCTCACAAGCTGTATTCCCAACATCTAGCTCTGTGCCTGACACCCAATATAATCTTAACGGATGCTTAAAGAAAGAGAAAAATGAATGAATGGGGAGAGGTGCGGAGCAGACAGGCAGAGATTAGGATTTTTTGAGGTTGGAGGAGAGGGTTAATAGAAAATATGGGTTTCCCTGGTGGCTCAGATGGTAAACAGTCTGCTTGCAATGCAGGAGACCCAGGTTTGACCCCTGGGTGGGGAAGATACCCTGGAGAAGGAAATGGCAACCCACTGCAGTATTCTCGCCTGGGGACTCCCCATGGACAGAGGAGCCTGGCAGGCTACAGTCCATGGGGTCGCAGAGAGTCACACAGACACAACTGAGCACGCGTGCACAAGTGAAGCCATAATTCTCAGCTGTGCCTTTCTAGCAGGGAGCAGGCACTTAATAAATATTTGTAGGTCTCAAAGAGTGGGAGTTAGGAGGCGTCATTACGTAGCGAGGAATGGTCTTGCGGGGTTGGGATAAAAGAGGCCATGGGTAGGAGAGAGGCCTAGGACAGAGATGGGGCTGTGTAGAGAGGCAGGAATCTTAGATGGGAGGGCAGCTGGACGGGAAAGGGAGAGGCTTAAGGATTTCAGGAATTTAGGGGCTGGGAGGATGAGGCTGAGAAGGGGTGGCAGGTTATCTAAAGGAGGTTGGGCATGCTGCCAGCACCCAGGTGCCTGGGGGCTCTCACCTAACTCTGCCCGACGAGCGCTTTTAAATTACTTTGGTGATTATCGAATGCATGTTCAGTGACAGGTGCCTGTTAAGGACTTCCTGTGTGTTATTTCCTTTAGTCCTCACAAGTCTTATGAGTCGTTGGAAGTATTATTGTTTCCATTTTCTAGAGTGGAAACTAAGGTCCGAAGATGTTAAGTCACTTACCCAAGGTGACAACAGCCAAAAAGCGTCAAAGCCAGGATTTGACTTCAGGGTTTGCACTCATTATGCTGTCTTTTTGAGTAAAAATCCTAAAAGTCCATTTGGGAAGACTTCCTGGCTGAGTCTCACTGCCTGATGGGGCATCTTGGCCATCTGGCCAACCAGGGAATGATAAAGGGATTCAAGTTCCTTTGAAGTATCCCGGGAACTGCTCAGGTTCATTGTTTAGGTCACAGCGCCTGTGGGGTGCATTTTGGAAACCTGAGTTGCCTGCCGTGGATCGGGCAGATCAGCTTAATCCATGTTATAGCCTGACGAACCTGCCGATCTGTGTATTGGAGGGGGGCTTAAAAGATCCCAAAATGACCTGGGAAAGAATGCTATAAACAGCTGTAAACGGTGCCATAAACAGCGCTTGGGCACAGAACAGCCCATTTCCCAAGGGAGCCCTCAGGCTGGTGGGGAAGACAGAGAGCCACTGACTGTGTAGTGACAAGTGCGGGGGTCGCTGTGGGTTCAGGGCTCTGGGGGAACCCTTCTTGGGTGCTCTCTGGGGGAGGCAGCCAGAGGAGAGCGGTCAGGGACAAGCAGGAGCCCCACGTGGAGCTGCAGGATGTGGGAGGGGGGCCCTGGGGTATCTGGAGTGTGGAGGTGGGGCTGCAGTTATGGGACACAAGGCTGGAGGCAGAACAAGGCTTCATCTGATAGACAGGGTGACAAGCCATCCCGGGTGCTTGGGGCTGAGAGGTTTCCCAGGACACGGCGCTTTTGGTGCTAAAGCCGAGAAAGTCCTCGGCAACCAGTACGAATCGGTCACTCCACCAGTGACAGGTGGCAGTTCCTAATGCACTCTTGCCCTAACCTGGGGCAGTGTGGGTGGAAAGATTGAGATACTGAAATGAATTGAGAAGGAGAGTTTGGGGAGGGGGCACACAAAGCATCTGGGAACACGCTTCCTTTTTTTTAATGTTTCTTTCTGGCTGTGCTGGGTCTCCACCGCTGCATGGGCTTTTCTCTAGCCGCAGCGACTGGGGGCTGCTTCTAGAGGCGGTGCGCGGGCTTCTCGTTGCGGTGGCCTCTCTTCTCGTAGAGCGTGGGCTCGGGGGTGCCGGCTCAGTAGTTTCAGGCTTTCGGGCAGCAGGCTTCAGTAGTTGGGACACACAGGCTCGGTAGTTGCGGCTTGAGGGCTCTGGAATCCAGGCTCAGTAGCTGTGATGCAGGAGCTTAGTTGCCCTGTGGCATGTGGGATCTTCCCCGGCAGATTCTTAGCCACCGTGCCACCAGGGAAGCCCTCCCCCGCCCCCTTTTAAAAATAGACTTTACTTTTAAGAGAAGTTTGAAATGTGCAGAACAATTTAGAAGACAGTACAGAGACCCGGAAACCTTTTCTGAACCACATTATTCATAACATTCCTAGCTTTCAAACTGGAGACGAATTTTTCTTGTAAGATAGGGTGTTACTTCTGCTAAATAGTGGAAAGCTGGACTTCCTTGGTGGCTCACACGGTAAAGCATCTGTCTACAATGCGGGAGACCTGGATTCAATCCCTGGGTCGGGAAGATCCCCTGGAGAAGGAAATGGCAACCCACTCCAGTATTCTTGCCTGGAGAATCCCATGGACGGAGGAAGTTGGTACGCTACAGTCCATGGGGTTGCAAAGAATCGAACACGACTGAGCAACTTCACTTCACTTCACTTGTGTACTGGGGTCTTTGTCTACTGAATGGAGTTAGTGGTTTAGTTGAGGCAGATTGAAATAGTAAGAGGTGGTTTGCTGCACATCATGGGTGGTTTATCAGCCAGACCAATGGCAAAGACGAGCAGAACC
The DNA here is from genome assembly GCA_006410675.1 of Oreotragus oreotragus. NCBI lineage: Eukaryota > Metazoa > Chordata > Mammalia > Artiodactyla > Bovidae > Oreotragus > Oreotragus oreotragus. The sequence goes on from SJYX01018462.1 coordinate 295,276, forward strand.
TTGGCTGATGGAGTTGCCTGATCGATACTGAAGCGTCCCCTTCACTAGGGACTGAGAGTCCACAAACAGCTGGAACTTTCTTGTTGTTGGGTTGGGTCGTTGCCGTAATTCTGATCTCCTTTGGGTGTGGATTAGTATTCTTGGTTGCAAGTGAGGGAAGCCCCGCTGGAATCACCTTCAGCCCCAGATGGATCTGATTGACTCTTGCCACTGGACACACTGTCCTAGCAAAGCTAGGTCTGGGTGTTCAGACGAGGTTGTCAGTATATGCTTTTTCCCACATCTCTGCTTTCTTCTCGGTTGGTATCATTCTCAGAATGGTCCATTACATCCAATCAGCTTAGCAACCCCTGCAAAAAAAACAAGCTTCTTTTCTTAATGCTGCCAGCAGGAGTCTGGAAGTGAGTATCGTTGCACCGACCTGGGGTCTCGATACTGAGAGTCAGTATCTGAGTCAGTCACTGTGGCGGGGGCATGGGGTGCTCTACTAGGCCCTTCCCTGGAGTCAGGGTGGCATCAGCTCCTTCCAGGTTAGTGGGCAGAGAATGAGAGAAAGGGATGGTTTGGCACCGGAAAGTGAAGAGGAATGGACCCCCAGCAGGCAGACGTTCATCTGCTTTTGGTATGTTCAACTTTTGCCTAAGATCATGCTGATTATTTTCAGAGCTCAGGGCACAGTATGGCCAGATTCATTTTCTCAGAATATCATACTCATCCTATCACTCTTTGGGACACCCGTTGTGTCAGGTCTAAAGTTCCTCCAGGCTCCATGCCCACCTGTCCAGCTTGAGAGCATAGATGGAGACCCTCTAACCCCAGCTGGCAAGCCAGGAGCATCCTTGGTAGGCAGACAGCAGTTTTCGTGGAGATGTGAAGGATGAGCGGTTGTTCCAGGCAGTCGGGGGCTGGAAGGGGGCACGCCGCAGGCAGAGGACGCAGCATCTGGGAAGCCTGCAGGGGGGAGGCAGGCTGTTAGGTGAGGGGAGCAGTCAGGGCAAGAGGGGGTGAAGGACCCGACTGCTGAGCCGTGGGACGGGAGAGGCCACAGAGCCCAGGTCCTGCTGAGGAATCCGGACACCAGGCTGAGAGCAAGTGGGGAGCTGTGTGCTCTGGTCTGGCCTGAGTCTGGAGGCTGAGCTGGGGGGGGCGCCCCCTCAGGACGCCTGCTGTCTCCTACTGACAGTCAGTGAGGGTAGCACCGCCATAACCCAGGGGTGTTTCTCGGGCCTTTTCACGCTGATGGCCCTTCTGCTAACTCTTACACACCCCTCACCTGTCTGCACCTGTGCTCTCTTCGATGCCTGTCTGTTGGTAGGACTCTGCACTAGTACTGCCACGCCCTAGGTTCAGTCCCTGATCACACTCACAGTGAGCCACGCGGCGCAACCGTGAATAAAGGAACCCCCACAGATCTCACTAATTCTTCCATAAAAATCGCTCTGGCGACTTCAGCCAACAAGACGTTCCCGCCCTCTCTGACTTCTGCTCTCTCCTCCGCTGTCCCACTCAGCACGACATCGTGTGAGCTTCTCATCGCCAAAGGTTCGAACAGCTGGAGATGCTCTGGGCGCTTCAGGCTGGATCTGAGATCTCAGCTGTGAGTCAGATCCCCAGCACTGCTGGCTGGGGTTCCTCAGGCATGTCCTTTCACGGTCGGAAATGATCTTGAATATGTGTGTGTGTGTTTCTCCCAAATTTGACCGTGAGCCTCATGAGGACAGAGACCCGGGTGGCTTGTTCCCCAGGGAATTGTCAGATGCCAGTATAGGGCCTGGCACACAGTAAAAGATCAACAGGGGTTTGTCATAGGACATACAAAAGAGGCAAGTGCTGGCCTGCCTTTTCTTGTTTTTTTTTTTGTTTTTTTTTTTAATTAATTTTAATTGGAGGCTAATTACTTTACAATATTGTGGTGGGTTTTGCCACACATTGACATGAATCAGCCATGGGTGTACATGTGATCCCCAACCCCATCCCGAACCCCCCTCCCACTCCCTCCCCACCCCATCCCTCGGGGTTATCCCAGTGCACCGGCTTTGAGTGCCCTGCTTCACGCATCGAACTTGGACTGGTCATCTATTTCACTTATGGTAATATACATGTTTCAATGCTATTCTCTCAAATCATCCCACCCTCGCCTTCCCCACAGAGTCCTAAAGTCTGTTCTTTACATCTGTGTCTCTTTTGCTGTCTCGCATACAGGGTCATTGTTACCATCTTTCTAAATTCCATTTATATGTGTTGATATACTTTATTGGTGTTTTTCTTTCTGGCTTACTTCACTCTGTATAATTGGCTCCAGTTTCATCCACCTCATTAGAACTGATTCAAATGCATTCTTTTTAATGGCTGAGTAATACTCCATTGTGTATATGTACCACAGCTTTCTTATCCATTCATCCGCTGATGGACATCTAGGTTGCTTCCGTGTCCTAGCTATTGTAAACAGTGCTGCAATGAACATTGGGGTACACGTGTCTCTTTCAATTCTGGTTTCCTCGGTGTGTATGCCCAGCGGTGGGATTGCT
>SJYX01018462.1:298668-365142 GCA_006410675.1 Oreotragus oreotragus
GAGGGCTGGACTATAAAGAAAGCTGAGTGCTGAAGAATCGATGCTTTTGAACTGTGGTGTTGGAGAAGACTCTTGAGAGTCCCTTGGACTGCAAGGAGATGCAACCAGTCTGTCCTAAAGGAGATCAGTACTGGGTGTTCATTGGAAGGATGGATGCTGAAGCTGAAACTCCAGTACTTTGGCCACCTAATGCAAAGAGTTGACTCATTGGAAAAGACCCGGATGCTGGGAGGGATTGGGGGCAGGAGGAGAAGGGGACGACAGAGGATGAGATGGTTGGATGGCATCACTGACTCGATGGACATGAGTTTGAGTGAACTCTGGGAGTTGGTGATGGACAGGGAGGCCTGGTGTGCTGCAGTCCATGGGGTCGCAAAGAGTCGGACACAGCTGAGCGACTGAACTGAACTGATGGCAGTTCTATTTCCAGTTTTTAAGGAATCTCCACACTGTTCTCCATAGTGGCTGTACTAGTTTGCATTCCCACCAACAGTGTAGGAGGGTTCCCTTTTCTCCACACCCTCTCCAGCATTTATTGCTTGTAGACGTTTGGATCGCAGCCATTCTGACCAGCCTGAGATGGTACCTCACTGTGGTTTTGATTTGCATTTCTCTGATAATGAATGATATTGAGTATCTTTTCATGTGTTTGTTAGCCATCCGTATGTCTTCTTTGGAGAAATGTCTGTTTAGTTCTTTGGCCCGTTTTTTGGGTCGTTTATTTTTCTGGTATTGAGTTGCATGAGCTGCTTGTATATTTTTGAGATTAATTCTTGGCCAGTTGCTTCATTTGCTATTATTTTCTCCCATTCTGAAAGCTGTCTTTTTACCTTGCTTATAGTTTCCTTTGTTGTGCAAAAGTGTTTAAGTTTAATTAGGTCCCGTTTGTTTATTTTTGCTTTTATTTGTATTACTCTGTGGCCTGCCGTTTCTTAACAACAGTTTGCTCTTGCCTGTTGGGCACAGGGCCTGGGCTGGAGCTGTGATTTTTTTCTACGGCTGAAATGCTCTCTGGCATCTCAGACCCGGCCTCACTCGCTGGCCCAGTTTGACATCTTTCAGAGGTGATTCACTGGGAGAGGCACCGCCTGTGACACCTTCTCCTAATCTTCTAGCCTGCGTCCACCCTGCCTGGAGCTGCTTCTCGTCCTGCTGGCCAGAGGGCTGGATGGTGACCAAGTGGAGGTTTTCAGGACACAGAATGGGACCCTCTGGGACGTTTCTGCCCTGGGGCTGAGGAGGCTAAACAGCCCCAGGCTCCATGTCCCCCCACCCCAGACATTGTTATCTAGGGGGTAGAGTATGTTTTGGGAAAGTAGATTCCTAGCCCTGCCCAGGCCCTGTCCTTCCTCTCACGGTAACTGACACGTAAGTGCATGGTGCTTGTTCAGTTGCTAAATCACGTCTGACTCTTTGTCATCCCATGGACTGCAGCACGCCAAGATCTTCTGTCCTCCTTTTTCTCCTGGAGTTTGCTCAAATTCATGTCCATTGAGTTGGTGATGCTATCTAGCCATCTCATCTTCCGTCACCCCCTTCTCCTTTTGCCTTTAGTCTTTCCCAGCATCAGGGTCTTTTCCAGTGAGTTGGCTCTTCAAACCAGGTGGCCAAAGTATTGGAGCTTCAACTTCAGCATCAGTCCTTCCATTGAATATTCAAGGTTGATTTCCTTTAGGATCAACTGGTGTGATTTCCTTGCAGTGGATGATACAAGTCATAAAACTTGTATGAACTTCAACTTAGTACGTCTGCCTCTGAAGTGGATATAATTATTATTTACTGTGATGGTTTAACTTGGAGAATCAGTGAGTCTCTTGAGGAAGCAGGGTCTGTGGAGGAGGGATCTGTCTCCTGTCGGAGTCCTTGGGGACAAGCCTGGCGTGTGGCATGGACGCTGATAACAGGCTGCCGTGTTTCTGTCTCCAGGCATTTCCAACTCCAGCTTGTCTCTCAGCGTAGAGTTGGCTCCTGTGCGAAAGTTTGAAGTTGAGATTCTACATTTCTGCAGAATTTCCGCTGGAGACATGATAATGCTGGCTGTTTTCCAGAGAAGCGGCATAAGGGTCCATGATAAGGATACATGTGCCCATGCCTTTTTGGTTTGTTGTGTATGTCTTGGGTGCTAGGCATTCATCACTTCATGGAAGTGCTTGACTAATAAAAGCGTTTGAGTCATTGTTTGCATCTTCTGCATTACGATGGTTATAAGCGTGGGGTCACTGTCTGGGCGCCCTGTCCCTGTGTTGGGACTCCGGGCAGATCCTAGGCCCCAGGGCATCAGCCCGGCAGGATTGTTGTGTGGGTTTATGAATGAGCTCATCTGAGGCCCTCAGAATGGAGACCTGGCAATAGGAGGCTGCAACTGTCTCTATGATGTTGGTGGTTAAAATGGACACACACAGAGTCTGAGAAAAACTGGTGTTGTCATAACAGTTATTATCACTGTAAGAGAACAGTCTGTCACTCCGTCCTTAGAAACTGATCTACACAGAACAGCAGCCTTGCAGGTGGAGATGTGATGATGTCATGACGCTGTGGTTCATTTCTGAGGCTCAGCATGAGACTGGCTGCTGTGTGTCCTTTCAGTGGTGTGCTGTGTAGCCACTACTGATGCTTGTGGACAGTTACCAGTAACAAAGACGTTTTTATCTTAGCCAGAGGCGGGAAGAAAGATGGACATGGTAGCAGACATCCAGCATGAGCTCAAGTAGCTCATGGACAGAGGAGCCTGGCAGAGGCTACAGTACATAGGGTCGCAAAGAGTCGGACACGAGCGAAGCGGCTTAACACTCGCACACGAGCTCACGGATGTAGATTCCGCAGCAAAGAGGACCCAAGGAAATACGCTGCAACCCCAGCAGCGGTCATCTCTTTTTTTGTTGTTGTTGAAGTTTCCAGTCTTTCTAAAATAGTGTTATGTTTAAAACCAGAAAGTTATTTATTAATATTGTATTAGTGTCTCTGAGGTAGTTGAATTATTTGACCTTCCAAAGCTCTGGAATTAGATGCAACATTAAAATATTAATCTTTCATCCATTCAGCTTTCTTTTTTCCCCTCACCACATTTAAGCAAACATATATCGAGGGGTTCTCCCTAAAACGTGGCCTGAAACAGTGTGCGTGGGCATTGTGGTGGCAAAACAATGAACCAGTGGCAGTGGAAATTTAGAGCTTGAGATCTGGTGGGTGTTTGCATCCACCAACAACAAACATTTAGAAAATGAATATTTTAAAGCACTCCCATTTACAGCGGCGTCAAAAAGCCCATCAAACACCTAGGAATAAATCTAACAAAAGATGTGCAAGCCCCCATCCAGCAAACCTTGAAGGAAATGTGAAAGTCATCATGTTACACTTTCAAAAAGATGTCAGTTCTCTCCATATTTAGCTAGAGATTTAGGGCAGTCTTAAAGGAAATCTTAGCAGATATTTTTTTGTGGAAATTGAGAAGGTGGAATAAATCTAACAAAAGATGTGCAAGCCCCCATCCAGCAAACCTTGAAGGAAATGTGAAAGTCATCATGTTACACTTTCAAAAAGATGTCAGTTCTCTCCATATTTAGCTAGAGATTTAGGGCAGTCTTAAAGGAAATCTTAGCAGATATTTTTTTGTGGAAATTGAGAAGGTGATTTTAAAATGTATATGGAAATTGAAAGAGGCAAGAATAGCCAATATAATAATGGGGAAAAAAAAAAGGGAAGAAGTTGGAAGACATCACACTGCAAGATTTATTATAAGGCTTCAGTGATCAGATAGCACGGTGTTGGCACAAAGGTAAACAAACAGATCGGTAGAACTAGAGCATCCAGAAAGAGTCCCACGTGTGGTCACCTGATTAACGACAGAGTCGACATTGGTGTCCTTTGGAGAAATGAGAACGTTTCCAGTATATGATGCCGAATCAACTAGATTGCCATATGGGAAAAAATGAATTTTGGCTGATATCTTACGCTATACAGAAAAGTGAGTTTCAGGTGTGCTCTAAGTCAGAATGTGAAAGGTAAAACAATACCTTTTTAAAAGAAAAAAACAGTACTTCTTCATGACCTTGGAGTAGGTAAGGATTTCTTCAGGTTGATACAAAAAGCACTGTCCAAGGGAAAGATTGATAAATTGGACCATGTTAAAATTTAGAACTTTTGCTCATCAAAAGACCACTGTAAAGAGAGTGAAAAGGCAAGCTGCATTCAGAGCAAACACTTGCCATAGGTATATATCCAGTAGGGCCTTCCTGGTGGCTCAGAGGGTAAAGCGTCTGCCTGCAAGACAGTCTCCTGCCTGGAGACTCAGGTTCGACCCCTGGGTCCGGAAGATCTCTGGAGAGGGACATGGCAACCCACTCCAGTGTTCTTGCCTGGAAAATCCCATGGAAGAGGAGCCTGGCAGGCTACAGCCCACGGGGTCACAAAGAGTTGGACACGACTGAGCGACTTCACTTTCATGTATCCAGTCAGGGTTTTGTATTCAGAATGCATAAACTCCATCAAATTAATAAGAAAAAAGGTTCTCTACCTAGTAAAAAGTGGGCAAAAAANGGAAAATCCCATGGAAGAGGAGCCTGGCAGGCTACAGCCCACGGGGTCACAAAGAGTTGGACACGACTGAGCGACTTCACTTTCATGTATCCAGTCAGGGTTTTGTACTCAGAATGCATAAACTCCATCAAATTAATAAGAAAAAAGGTTCTCTACCTAGTAAAAAGTGGGCAAAAAACTTGCACAGGCACCTCGCAAAGGAGAGTATTTAGATGGCTCTGAACATGTGAAAAGACACCCACCTTCAGTCATGGTCCTGTGAGACCCTGGTGCTGCATCACCACTTGCCAGCAGAGGGCGCGACTGAGAAAGGCAGAGAGCCACAAGCTCTGCGGAGGTGGAGGGTGGGCAGGAGCCCTCAGACAGCTTCTGCCCCGAGGCTGTGGATGAGCTGCTGAGTGCCCCTCAGGTCCCTTCCTGGCCTGTGTGTTGCTAGCAAGCTGTGGGTCCCCAGGTTACTGCGAGTATGAGGGTCACAGGAAGGCCTGCCTGCACACAGGGCTGGGCATGCAGGCCATGCTCCGCACGAGGGAGTGCCGAGAATCCTCTTGAGAACTTAACACCCCACCCTCACCCTGGGTTTGTCTATAAGGGCCTCCTCATAGTTAGTAGAATTTCTTCCAGGATTATCTGGTGAAGACAATGATAACAACAGTAATAGCTGGCACTCGTGTCATGCATGGGAACTGCCAGGTTGGTTATCTACCTTTGAACTTGGTTGTTCCTAAGACACCGTAATAGGTACTAAAGGATTCACATGCTGCTGCTGCTCCCATTTTACAGGTGAGATAACTTAGATACACACAATAAGTAGCTTACTTGATGTCACCAAGCTCATACCAGACTCCCCACTTCTGCTCCGGTTTCTCTGGACCTTCTTATAACTCCTGCCGTGAAGCTTTCTTTCCATGACTGTGTGGATCCAGCCTGTCTGTCCTTCCTGTGTTCGTGGAATATTCCTTGTAGAGTTTAAATAATGGTTTTGACAATGGCCCTCCCCAGGACAGCCACAGGGTGGTAATGGCAGTAGCCGGTAGCCCTGCCTCCTCTGAGCACTTTCCGTGTGCCAGGCACAGGGCTTGGCTTCTTCAGCGCGTCATCACAGGATCTCTGGGACAATCCAGCAAGGAGGCCTTGACTGCTGTAGACCCCGGGCCCCAGAGAAGTGAAATGCCTCATTGAAGGCCACGCGCAGCAGGCGACAGGGCCAGAAATCAAGCCCAGGTCTCTGTTGGGGCCAAAGGTTTGAACTCTTCACTGCTGCTCTTTGCCACTACTTGCTGTGTTTAACTCCTTGACTATATTTTGTCTTGTATACTCTGATCTACCTTTTATCTGTGAAAATGGGCCCCTCACTCCCAAGTATTGAGCACCTACAGTGTATCAGACATTCTGGAGTCTTTGGGGGTCAACAGGATCAGTAAGATGATGTTCCTGACCTCAAGGAACTCAGGTCTCATGAAGGAGGCAGATCACTGCAAATCAGAGTGGTCGGTGCAGCAGCAAATGCATCTGGGTATAGAGGTGCCAGAGAGGAGGGAGCAATCAAATCCACTGGGGCAGGAGAGCGGGAGGGAGGTTCTTGAAGAAGGCTTCACTGAGAGGTGACTAAGCTGGGTTTTGACATATGCGTAAGAGTTTGCTGGTTGGTTACGACCTTGGCAAGCTGAACTAGCCTCAGTCTGCATGCCCGGGAGACGCTCTCTTAAAAGCTGAGCCAGGCAGTGCTCCCAGGGCGTCGGCCAGGCTGCTGGTTCCCGCGCTGCTCAGGAATGGCCTCTGCGATTCTCTTACCCGGCAGGATGAGGCCGGGCCTCTGGTCTCTGCACGTGCTGGTGGGTGAGGTACCTTGTCATTGCCCCTCGAATCCACTCCGCTTCCAGCTGCACACAGCGGGTAAGATCACTGCCCTTGAATTGCAAGCCACCCACTTCATCTGAGCTATCAGTCCTGCACAAGGGGGACTAGGGCATTCCAAGGGCGATCATGGTGGCTTGTGATTTGTGCCCCAGCCGCTGGCTCTGGGCCCCATCCTCCCTGACCTGTGACTCCAGGTCTCATCTCTGCAGCAGCCAGACAGCGGCTCTTAGGTGTTTGGCGCTGAGCTGTGCGTCTCCATTGGTTCCAGCGGCCTCAGAATCACCTGAGAGTGTGAAAAAGGCTGCCGCCTGGCCTTCCTTCTGCGCCCTGCACTTGAGTCTCCGGTGGGCTCTGTCCCCGCTTTGTCCCACTGTCGAGGCCGTTCTCTTGCCCACATTGGAGCATGAGCAAGCCTGTCTTCAAAAGCTTGGCAGTCTTGCCTCGGTTTGGGTTGGTAAGTCACTGGTTATGTAACAGTTCACCGTGTCGTCTGCCTTTTTTCTTGGGTGGTGAGTTACATCTCCTCTGAATGGCAATTGTGCTAACCACCGAGTCTGAAAAACACCCAGCCAAATTGTCCTCAACACGTTGCTCATGGTCCCTGGGCCTGGCTTCTGTTTCAGCTGGTCACCTTTGGTTCTCTTTTCTTTCCTTCCTCTCAGGTATCTGTACCACGTGTTGACCAAAAATACCACCGTCACAGAGCAGAACAGGAACCTACTGGTGGAGACCATCCGATCCATCACCGAGATCCTGATCTGGGGGGATCAGAATGACAGCTCTGTATTTGAGTAAGGGTGTCTGTTTTTTTGTTTTTTTGATCCTTCTCCCTTTGCATGCTTTTCTAAATGCGAGCCATGAGTCATTCCCGATGACGTCAGGGTTTGACGCCAGTTTGGTCCTGTACCGTTTTCTCTTTCTCTCAAATGTCCTTGAAACACTGTAGAAATGCCTGCTGAAAACGGGCAAGTTATGGAAATGAGTGTCCCTGGAGAAATCTGAAAATGTCATGGATAATTTTCCAAGTAATGTCTGATTATCTCCCCCAAAGGAAAGAGAAAATGTCTTGGGTGTTAGATTCCAAGTGAGCCGAAAAGACCCTTCCCTGGGGTGAGAGTGGGGCTGGGGAACGCTAAGGGTTCTCGGCGATTGTTACTGGTGGCTGGCCGCAGTACTGAGCTCGTGATGAGGCGATCCTCCTATGAGGAAGTCTCTCCCCGACTCCCCCAGAGTGGAGGACCTGCTGCCGTCCCCACCTTCATCCCTACCTTCATCCCCACCCCCGCAGATGTCTATGCTCAAGGTCACGCAGCTGCTAAGTGAAGAAGCAGCGGCTCACACCCAAAGTCCGTGGAGGGATTTCTCCTCACTCTCACACTTCCTTGGTGAACAGTCTTAGGCCTGCCTCAGTTTCCTCATCGTTAAGTGAGAGAGAGCAAGTTCCTTGCCCAGTGCCTGGTACAGAGTAGGCACTTGAGAAATATTAGCAAATGATCATTTTAGAAGGTGCCCCTACTGGATAATTAAGGAGCAAAGGCAAACCCATGAACTGCTTTCCCCAACAGACCTGTCCCAACATCTGAACGCAGACGGATTGGGGTTCTGACAACCACCAAACACAGATTTTATTTTTATATAAACTAATCTCAATTGTAACTATTGAGGCCACTTAGTAAAATCACTTAAATACAGGTGTTCCTTTTCCAACCCGGCTTCCTTATTAGATATTCTGATTTTTTGGCTGGTTCTGTGTTTTCATCAGTGAGATTTTCATCAGATGGAGCTACTTGTGGAAAATGCAAATTATGTGAAATACAGACCTGTGACACTGCTTGGGTTCCCTAAAGAAAACCTGAGTAATAAACAGGTGTTGCTTGTAAGCAGGACGAGTTGCCTTTCAGGATCTTTGGGGATTTTACTGTTTGTTGGTTGCTGGGTGTCTGTTGATGGAAATGAGAGAGACGCTTGGGCTGAAGATTAGAAACCGTGTCATCTTTACTCAGTTCAGTTCAGTGCGCAGTCGTGTCCGACTCTTTGCGACCTCATGGACTGCAGCACGCCAGGCTCCTCTGTCCACCAACTCCTGGAGCTTGCTCAAACTCATATCCATTGAGTCAGGGATGCTATCCAACCATCTCATCCTCTGTCATCCCCTCTCCTCCCACCTTCAATCTTTCCCAGCATCAGGATCTTTTCTAGTGAGTCAGTTCTTCACATCAGGTGGCCAGAGTATTGGAGTTTCAGCCTCAGCATCAGCATCAGTCCTTCCAATGAATATTCAGGACTGATCTCCTTTAGGATGGACTGGTTGGATCTCCTTGCAGATCTCAAGAGTTTCCTCCAACACCACAGATCAAAAGCATCAATTCTTCAGTGCTCAGCTTTCTTTATGGTCCAACTCTCACATCCATATATGACTGCTGGAAAAACCACAGCCTTGACTAGACGGACCATAGTCGGCAAAGTAATGTCTCTGCTTTTTAATATGCTGTCTAGGTTAGTCATAACTTTTCTTCCAAGGAGCAAGGGTCTTTTAATTTCATGGCTGCCAGTTACCATCTGCCATGATTTTGGAGCCCAAGAAAAGAAAGTTTCTCACTGTTTTCATGGTTTCCCCATTTATTTGCCATAAAGTGATAGGACTGGATGCCATGATCTTCATTTTCTGAATGTTGAGTTTTAAGCCAGCTTTTTCACTCTCCTCTTTCACTTTCGTCAAGAGGCCCTTTAGTTTCTCTTTGCTTCCTGCCATAAGGCTGATGTCATCTGCATATCTGAGGGTATTGATGTGCATGGTGTACTCTGCATATAAGTTAAATAAGCAGGATGACAATATAGAGCCTTGATGTACCCCTTTCCCAATTTTGAACCAGTCTATTATTCCATGACCAGTTCTAACTGTTGCTTCTTGACCTGCATGCAGATTTCTCAGGAAGCAGGTGAGGTGGTCTGTGAGGTGGTCTGGTATTCCCATCTGTTTAAGAATTTTCCAGTTTGTTGTGATCCACTCAGTCAAAGGCTTTAGTCAGTAAAGCAGAAGTTGGAGAAGGCAATGGCACCCCGCTCCGGTACTCTCACCTGAAAACTTCCATGGACGGAGGAACCTGGTGGGCTGTAGTCCATGGGGTCTCAAAGTCAGACACGACTGAGCGACTTCACTTTCACTTTTCACTTTCATGCATTGGAGAAGGCAATGGCAACCCACTCCAGTGTTCTTGCCCGGAGAATCCCAGGGACGGGGGAGCCTGGTGGGCTTCCATCTATGGGGTCGCACAGAGTCGGACACGACTAAAGTGACTTAGCAAAACAGAAGTAGGTGTTTTTCTGGAATTCGCCTGCTTTTTCTATGATTCATTGGATGTTGGCAATTTGATTTCTGGTTCCTCTGCCTTTTCTAAATCCAGCTTGAACATCTGGAACTTCTTGGTTCAGGTACTGTTGAAGCCTGGCTTGGAGAATTTTGAGCATTACTTTACTAGTATATGAGATGAGTGCAATTGTGCAGTAGTTTGAACATTCTTTGACATTGCCTTTCTTTGGGATTGGAATGAAAACTGACCTTTTCCAGTCCTGTGGCCATTGCTGAGTTTTCCAAATTTGCTGGCATAGTAAGTGCAACACTTTCACAGCATCATCTTTTAGGATTTCAAATAGCTCAGCTGGAATTCCATCACCTCCGCTAGTTTGGTTCGTAGTGATGCTTCCTAATGCCCATTTGACTTTGCACTCTAGGATGTCTGGCTCTTGGTGAGTGATCATACCATCATGGTTATCTGGGTCATTAAGATCTTTTTTGTATAGTTCTTCTGTGTATTCTTGCCACCTGTTGTTAATATCTTCTACTTCTGTTAGGTCCATATTCTGTCCTTTATTGTGCTCAGCTTTGCATGAAATGTTCTCTTGGTATCTCTAATTTTCTTGAAGAGATCTCTAGTCTTTCCCATTCTATTGTTTCTTTCTATTTCTTTGCATTGATCACTTAGGAAGGCTTTCTTATCTCTCTTTGCTGTTCTTTGGAACTCTGCATTCAAATGGGTATATCTTCCTTTTCTCCTTTGCCTTTTACTTCTCTTCTTTTCACAGCTATTTGTAAGGCCTCCTCAGACAACCGTTTTGCCTTTTTGTATTTCTTTTTCTTGGGGATGGTTTTGGTCACCACCTGTACAGTGTTACGAATCTCCGTCCATAGTTCTTCAGGCACTCTTATCAAACTAATCCTTTGAATCTATTTGTCACTTCCACTGTATAATTGTAAGGGATTTAATTTACATCATACCTGAATGGCCTAGTGGTTTTCCCTACTTTCTTCAATAAGTAGTTCATAATCTGTATTGGCAATAAGGAGTTCATGATCTGTACGACAGTCAGCTCCAGGTCTTGTTTTTGCTGACTGTATAGAGCTTCTCCATCTTCCACTGCAAAGAATATAATTAATCTGATTTCAGTAGACCATTTGGTGATATCGATGTAGAGAGTCGTCTCTTGTTTCGTTGAAAGAGTGTGTTTTCTGTGACCAGGGCATTCTGTTAGCAAAACTCTTAGCCTTTGCCCTGCTTCATTTTCTACTCCAAGGCAAACTTGCAAGGTGTCTCTTGACTTCCTGCTTTTGCATTCCAGTCCCCTATGATGAAAAGGACATCTTTCTCTGGTGTTAGTTCTTGAAGGTCTTGTAGGTCTTCATGGAACTGTTCAGTTTCTTCGGCAGTTGTGATTGGGGCATAGACTTGGATTACTGTGATATTGAATGGTTTGCCTTCGAAACGAACAGAGAGTCACCTTTACTAGAATGGATTTTTTTAGTCCACTTGTCATCTTAGAGAAACTGTTGAGCTCTCAGAGGCCCAGTTATTCTTAAATCACTGCCCCACAGAGGCCCCAGGAGAATTTGTTTTGAATCCATTTTAAAGTTTCTGGATAATTTTAGATTTTAGATTACATAGAAGGTTTCCATTTACCCCTCACCCTGTTCCCCTGTTAACATCATTTGTCAAAACACCACTGTTACATTAACTCCAGACTTGATTTGGAATGTACCAGTTTTTCCATTAACATCCTCTTTCTGCTCTGGATCCCAATCCAGGTGCCACAATGCATTTAGTTGTTAACGTCTCCCCGGTGTCCTGTGGTCTGTGGCAATTATCTAGTCTTCTCTTGTTTTTTATGACCTTGATAGTCTTGAGAAAGACTGGCCAGCTGTCTTGCAGAATGTGCCTCAGTCTGGGTTTCTTTGCTGTTTCTCTCCTGATTAGCCTGGAAGTTTGGGGGACGAGTGCTTCCTGAGGAAGTGCCCTTCCCCTCCTGGAATGTCACTGTTCCTGACAGCCACATGACCCCTGGTGGGTTAACCTGATCACTTGGTGCAGCTGGTATCTGCCAGGGTTTTCTACCCCAAGGTTACTCTTTCCTCCTTCCCTACACTGGTCTCCAAAAATGAGTCACTAAGTCCAGCTTCCTGGGGGTGTGGGAATTAAGCTCCACCTTCTGGAAGGAGGGCGAATCTACAGACAATATTTGAAATTGTGCAGAGAAGATTTGTCTCCTCTCCTCATTTATTAATCCATCCAGTCATTTATTTATATACATCTCTTGGAGATTTTGCAGTTTTGGTTCCAGGCCACCTCAGTAAGGTGAAAGTGCAGTAAAGTAAGTCGCGTGCATTTTTTTGGTAGTCCCGGTGCACAGAAGTTATGTTCATACTATTCTGTAGTCTGTCAAGGGTGCAGTAGCCTTGTGTCTCCAAAAGCAGCATACATACCTCGATTAAAAAATAATGCTGTTGGGAAAATGACGCCAACACGCTTGCTCAACACAAGGTTTCAGTTTGTAAAAAAACAGTATCTGCAAAGTTGGACTCATGAGTGTTTATTTTGTACTCTGGATGATAATCCAGTGCTCTGTGATTTATTTTGTTCTGGCCTTGTTCTGGCTTTGAGCATTGGGAGCTCTTTCAGGTTGCTTCCTGTGTCCCTGTGACACACCCCCATCCTTTTGGATTTTGGAGCACTTCCTTACTTCCTGGTCCCCTGTGGTGCTCCAGGCTCATCTGGCATGTTCCCTGCCCCAGCCCTAGAATTAGCCACTTTCCCAAGGATCCCCTCACGCCTCTAGGGGGTTGTAAAAATCCAGGCACCCAAATTTCACACTAGACATATGGAATCTATCCCTGGACAAGATCTAGGTACAGGCATGTTGACAAGTTCCCAAGCTGGTCATCGGGCTGCAGTGAACTTATTGGGTGACACTTGGCAGTCACTGCTTTATACAACCTGAAGCAAAGGAAGACGTGACTCATCAAATGATAGAAATATTCTGGGGGGGTCATTGTGGATGGCATTTGTTGACACACAGACTCCCTTGGGAAAGAATTTAGGGGTCCCTCTAAGGTCAGATTTATTGATTCATTTGTCCATTCGGACAGAGGTCTGCAGGCCGGAGCCAGTGCCAGGCCATGGTCCTGCCAGGAGGGAGCTCACGGCAGCGGGAAGAGAGAGGCCCCAAGACTGAGATACCAGCAGACCCACGAGATGGCTAGGATTTGTCCTGAGCATCCTAGATGAGAGGTGACCTGGTCTCACCTTGAATTGTTGTTTAGTTGCTAAGTCAGGCCTGACTCTTTGTAACCCCATGAATTTTAGCCCACCAGGACCATCTGTCCATGGGATTTTCCAGGCAGGCATACTGGAATGGGTAGCCATTCCCTTCTCCAGGGGATCTTCCTGACCCAAGGATCGAACCTGCGTCTCCTGCATTGGCAAGAAGATTCTTTACCAGTGAGGTGCCAGGGAACCCCCTTAGCTTGAATATGGAGAACATAAAACATTTTCTTTCTTCAGAGAAAGGCATTAGGGGATCTCCATTTCAAGACTAAAAGAGCCATTGTGTGCCCCCCAAAGTCAGTGCCCCCAGCCTGCATGTAGACAAATATTCTGTGCAGGAACAGAAAGGCCTGGGGACTGGCTGGTGTCCCATGACCACATCAGCACTTTCTCTTTCCTTGCAGTTCTCATTCCCTAGATGTGGAAATGACCAACTTGCCAGTTGAGAAACCACCCAAACTCTTTGACTATTCAGCATCCTCGTGCCCCTTTGTGGGGAATTACTCTGGTTCCTAGGTTGCTGGTGAGCACTTAGAACTATGAAAGCTAAGGAGGGAGACTTAGTGGGGAAAACTAAGCTTGTAAAATATGGATGGAAAACAGCTGCTTGTTGGTTTTAGAAGCATAGATAGATCACTGTGTCATCATTTAGTTGGGAAAGACCTTTACCCCTCTGCCCGAAATCTGGAAGTTCCCCACTTCCCAGAATTAGCACTGTTCCCACATTCCAGGAAGAGAGTCTGAAAGGTTGTATTTCTCTGAGTGGAAGACGGCATCGTGGGAACTGGGTGTCTCCGAAGCCAAGCCCACATGAGTGGTATGACCAGGCTGCTCCGCAGATGCCTTTGTGGGGTTGCGCACATGTGTGCTGGGTGTGCAACCAGAGGATGATGTGCATTTCCACAAGACCACTGACACTGTCGCCTTCTCTCCCCAGCTTCTTCCTGGAGAAGAACATGTTCGTTTTCTTCTTGAACATCCTGCGGCAGAAGTCAGGCCGCTATGTGTGCGTTCAGCTGCTGCAGACCCTGAACATCCTCTTTGAGAACATCAGTCACGAGACCTCACTTTGTAAGGACAGTCCTGACCCTGGCCTCGACACCGCTGGGTGTCGCTCCACGTCGTGTGCCATGGTTTTCGTGTTGCTTTGTGCATGTCTGTGCTCACCGTGTGTCTTGGTGTGCTTGGGCTGCCAGAGCGCGTGCTCCAGGCTGGGCGGCTTAGACGACAGAAATGCATTTTCTCACGGTGCCCGCGGCTGGCAGTCCACAATCACGGCGGAGCCGGGGCTGGCTTCTGGGGAGGCCTGTCTTCCTGGTTCGCAGAGAGCCTCACTCTTTATGTCCCACATGCTCTCTCCTCTGTGCACGTGGAGAGAGGATTCTGATGTCTCTTCCTTTTCTTGTAAAGACAGTAGTCTTCTTGGATCAGCGCCCCACCCTCTGACCTCATGTGACCTTTAATTATCTCCTGAAAGCCTCTGTCTCCAGATGCAGTCCCTTTGGGGGTTAGGNTTCCCCCTGTATGTGAATTGGCAAATGCGATTTGACTCACTCTCCCTGAGTGGTTTCCCCGTTAACAGCTTTGATTACGCTGGATGTGAATTGCGGACAGTTTCTGAAAACTCCGAGAGGGGAAGGCCCAGCTCCGTATTGCAAGTCATGGACTGAGAGCCAAGCAAGTCCCGGGCATGGTACTGCCAACATATGCCCCACGCCTGTTCCAGGGCGTTGACTCGCCAAGCAGCAGTTTCTGCCTCTCTGAAGTGGAGCCAGTCCGAGTACCTGCAGATTGGAATGGCTTGAGGATAAGTGTGAGAGCGGGTGTGCACAGCCTAGCGTGGGGTCTGGCAGGTGAAAGTTTCCGGTTAAAGCTGGTTTTCTCCTTAAACCCAGTGTTCCCCCAAGTGGCTGTTCTCTGGTGACCCAGCTGACCTCAGGGCTACAGGGACCCAGCTGACCTCAGGGCTACAGGATTGAAGAGGGGCTTGGGGGCGATAGAAAATTCTGGGCTCTCTGGATCATAGGTCTCTCTTGCCTCAGGGCTAAAAAGGGTATTGTGCTGTAAGAAAACCCAGGCAGATGTTGCTGGCCTTGCAGGGAATTCACCAGAGCACTTTCTTAAGCCTCACCAAGGCAGCAAAAAGTACTGTTTTTATAGAACTTGGATGTATGGGAGTGAGGAGGATGGGTGGCTTTTGGTTTTAATTTTCTGATTATAGGAAGAAAATGTCTCCATTGTAAAACAACAACAAAGAGTCAGATGAGAAAGCTACAGAAAGCAGACGTTCTGGAGAATCCCACCCCGACAGTTCAGTGCTAACCCCTGTCGTTTTGCTTCTGCTTCGTTGTTTTCCCAAACTTGACTAGCACATCTTAGATTTTCATGTTGTCTGCGCATGCATCCCAGCCTTGTTGGGTTCAAGAGCCGCCGCTTTCTGGGCTATAACTTACTTAATGTGGCCGCGGGCATTTAGGTGGTTTCCGAGTCTTCGTTATTACAGGCAGCCATTTCACGAGTACACCTGTTGCCTGTGGGGTTTGGTGACCTAAGTGACAGCAGGCCCGAGAGACTGAGATTACTTAGAGGCTCCTGGGTTTATTATAAAAGGACGCCACAGAAGGCCGGCCACACGGTGAGGGCATAGTAGAAAAATCCCAGTCGAATAAGAGAGGCGCCTGCACCGCCCCCACCGTGGCCCCGCCACCCACAGAGTCCGGTCTGGAGGCCCGGAAAAGTCCCGTGGGGGATGCATGGGAGCGTGGGGCTCTTCCAGCTCGGGGTGCAGCCGGGAGGCCGGAGGCTGCTCACCCCAGCAGCCAGCACAGGCGTCTGTGTCTGATGGCCCGGGAACCACTCAGCAGTCACAGCAGGGCCAACATCCCTTCTCCTGCCGGCCCGTCTGGCCCCCGCTGACCACAGCCGGCCAGGCAGAGTAGAGCGAAGCAGCCTCAGCTGGCTGCTCGTTGCAAGTGTGGATTCTGGGTGGGTAGGTCGTGGACGGTTCCAAGAACAGGATACTGTATAGCCAGAAGGAGACAAAGGAAGCGACATGGATAACTGGGCCGTGGTGATGAGTGAGAGGCCACATACCAGGCGGGGGCTTCCCATGTGAGTCCACATACACGGAGCTCAGGATCAGGCAGAACGAGTCTGCGGTGCTGGAAGTTAGGCTGAGGGGCTGTCCTGGGGACAGGGAACGGAACAGGAAATGCACTGTCTGATCAGGGTGGTGCTTACCTGGTACGTTTATTTGCAAAAATTCATCGTGCTGGACACCTAAGACGTGTGAGGTATGTGTTTATGCGTACATATATATACGCATATATATGTACACACACAAATATATACACACATAAGTACAAGTACTTAAAGTTCATAAATATATATATTGCCACATATATCAAGCTATACACTTAGATTTGTGATATATGTAACCTCATTTTTTTTTAAAAGATATTGAATGTAGTTCCCTGTGCTATACAGTAGGTCTTTGTTATTTATTTTATATGTAGTAATATTAGTATATTATAGGCAACTCTGGTGTCAGACAGTAAAGAATCTGCTTGCAATGAGGGAGACCTGGGTCCGATCCCTGGGTTGGGACGATCCTCTGGAGGAGGGCGTGGCAACCCACTCCAGTATCCTTGACTGGAGAACCCGCTGGACAGAGGAGCCTGGTGGGCTACGGTCCATGGGATCACAAAGAGTCGGACACAACTGAAGCAACTTAGCAGAATATATATGGTGTAAAATATGTATTTATATAGTATAAAATATTATGCATCATATAAAATATTATACATAGTATAAAATAAATATATATTTCTGTATAGTCGTGTATATCAATTTCAAATTTCAAATTTATCCCTGTCCTGCTTTTACCCTTTGGCAACCAAAAGTTTGTTGTCTGTGAGTTTGCTTCTATTTTGTAAATAAGTTCCTTTGTATCATTTTTTTTGAGTCCACATAAAAGTGATATCACAGTGTATTTGTCTTTGACTGACTGACTTCACTTGGTGTGAAAATCTCTGGGACTGCCCTTGTTGCTGTGAATGGTACTATTTCATTCTTTTTGTGGCTAATATTCCTGTGTGTGTGTGTGAGAGACATCGTCTTGATCCATTCATCTATCGATGGACACCTGGATTGCTTCCATGTCTGGATATATGACCAGGAGTGGAATTGATGGGTCCTATTCTAGTTCCGTTTTTAGTTTGTTAAGAAACCGCCATCCTGTTCTGCATCATGGCTGCCCCAGTTTGCGTTTCCACCAGCAGTGGAGGAGGGTTCCCTTTTCTCCACACCCTCTCCAGCATTTATTATTTGTAAACTTTTTGGTGATTGCCATTCTGACCAGAATGAGGTGATATGATATCACCTCTGACCAGAATGAGGTGATCAACTCATTGTAGTTTTGATTTTCATTTCTCTAATAACTAGCAATGTTGAGCACCGTTTTTTGTGACTGTTGGCCATCTGTGTGTCTTCTTTGGAGAGATGTCTGTTTAGGTCTTCCCTCCCCATTTTTTGATGGGGTTGTTTATTTTTGTTGATATTGAGCTGTGTGAACTGTTTTTATATTTTGGAAATTAAGCCCTTGTTGGTCACATCATTTGGAAATATTTTCTCCCATTCTGTAGTTTGTCTTTTTGTTTTGTTTATGGATTCCTTTGCTGTGTAAAAGCTTATAAATTTTATTGGGTCCCATTTGTTTATTTTTGTTTTTATTTCTATTGCTTTGGGAGACTGACCAAGAAAACATTGGTACGATTTATGTCAGAGAATGTTTTGCCTCTGTTCTCTTCTAGGAGTTTTCTGATGTCAAGAATTTAAGTCTTTAAGCCATTTTAAAATTTCTTTTTGTGCATAGTAAGAGGGTATGTTCTCAAGTCATTTAGTTACATGTGGCTCTCTCGCTTTTGAACACCGCTTGCTGAAGAGACTGCCTTTTTGTGATTATATATTCTTGTCTCCTTTGTCGAAGATTAATCGATTGTAGGTGTGAGAGTTTACTTCTGGGACCTCTGTTCTGGTCCATAAATCTGTCTGTTTTTGTGCCAATACCACACTGTTTTGATGACTGTGACTTTGTAGTATTGTCTGAAATCTGGGAAGGTTATGCCTCTAGCTTTATTCTTTTCCCTCAGGATTGTTGTGGCAGTTCTGGGTCTTTAATGGTTCCATATAAATTTTAGGATTATTTTTTCTACTTCTGTGAAAGACGTCATGAGTAATTTGATGGGGATCCCATTAAATCTATAGATTGCTTTTGGTAGTATGGCCGTTTTAACTATATTAATTCTTCCAATCCAAGAGCATGGGATATCTTTCCATTTCTTTAAAGCATCTTCAGTTTCCTGTCTCAATATTTTTTATTTTGCAGTGTGTGTCTTTCACCTCCTTGATCAGGTGTATTCCTAGATTTTTTTTTTTTAACATGATTTTAAAATGGAATGTCTTTTTTTTCTCTAACTTTCTGATATTTCATTGTTAGTGTAAAGAAATGTGACAGATTTCTGTATGTTAATCTTACATCCTGCTACCTTCCTGAGTTCACTTTTCAGTTCTGATAGATTTTTTGTGGAATCTTTGTGTGTATGTGTGCTTAGTCATGTCTGACCCTTTGCAACGCTACAGACTGTCGGCCTTCAGGTTCCTCTGTCCATGGGATTTTCCAGGCGGGAATACGGGAGTGGGTTGCCATTTCCTACTCCAGTGGATCTTCCCAACCCAGGGATCAAACCCACATCTCTTGTGTCTCCTGCATTGGTAGCTGAATTCTTTCCCACTGGCACCACCTTTAGGGTTTTCTATATAGAGTATCATGTCATCTGCATGTAATGACAATTTTACCTCTGTCCTTCCACCTTCCAATTTGGATGCCTTTTATTTCTTTTTCTTGTCTGATTTTTATGTCTAAGACTTCTAATACCATGTTGAATAAAAGTGGTAAGAGTGGGCATCATTGTCTTGCAGTGGGAAGGCTTGCAGATTTTCATCATTGAGTATCATGTTGGCTGTGGGTTTGTCATAAATGACTTTTATTATGTCGAGATATGTTCCCTCTAGACCCACTTTGGTGGAAATTTTTATCGTGAATGAATGTTGAATTTTATCAAATGCTTTTTCCGTATCTGTGGAGATGATCGTGTGACTTTTGTCTTTCCTTTTGTTGATGCGGTATACCACACCGATTGATTTGCGTTGTTGAACCATCCTTGTGACCCTAGGATGAATCCAACTCGATCATGGTATATGATCTTTTTTATCTGTGTTGGATATGGTTTGCTAATATTTTGTTCAAAATTTTTGCATCATATTCATCAAAGATACCAGCTTGTAATTCTCCTTTTTAGTAGTGTCTTTGTCTGGTTTTGGTATCAGGGTCTTGGTGGCTCATAGAAGGACTTTGGGAGTGTTCCCTCCTCTACAGCTTTTGGAGGAGTTGAGTTTTTAAAGGTAATTAATTTATTTACTGTTGGCTGTGCTCGGTCTTGGTTGTTGTGCTTGGGCTTTCACTAACTGCGGAGCACAGGCTTCTGCTGGCGTTGGTGTCCCCTGCTGCAGAGGCTCTAGGGCACGCAGGCTTCATAGCCGTGACGCCAGGCGCAGTTGCCCTGTGGCATGTGGAATCTTCCCAGAGCAGGGATCAGACTGGTGTCACCTGCATTGGCAGGCGGGTTCTTACCCACTGGACCACCAGGGAAGTCTTGAAAGAGTTTGAGAAGGGTCACTGTACGTTCTTTTTATGTTTGGTAGGATTCCCCAGGGACGCCATCTGGTTCTGGTCCTGGACTTTTGTTTGAAGGGAGTTTTTTCTTTTTTTGAATTACAGATTCTATTTCCCTTCTAGTAATGAGTCTGTTCAAATTATCTATTTCTTTTTGATTCAGTTGTGGAGGGCTGTATGTTTCTAGAAACGTGTCCGTTTCTTCTAGGTTGCCCATTTTGTTGGCGTACAACCCTTTAGAGTATACTCTCGTGATTTTTTTTCTTTTTGTGTTTCTGCAGTATCAGTTGTTATTATTATTTTTTTTTCATTTCTTATTTTGTTTATTTGGGTTCTGTGTCTTTTCTCCTTGGGGAGCCTGGCCAGAGGTTTGTTGATTTTGTTTATCCTTTCAAAATGCTAGCTCTTGGTTTTACTGATTTTTAAAATTGTTTTCTTAATTTTATTTATTTCCTCTCTGATTTTCACTATTTCTTTCCTTCTGCTGACTTTAGGTTTTGTTTGTTCTTCTTTTTCTATTTCTTTTAGGTGGTAGCTTAGGTTGTTTTTCTTGAGATTTTCTTTTTTTGAGGAAGGCCTGTATGGGCTTCCCTGGTGGCTTAGCTGGTAAAGAATCCGCCTGCAGTGCAGGAGACCTGGGTCCTATCCCTGGGTTGGAAAGATCCCCTAGAGAAGGGAACGGCTACCCACTCCACTGTTCTGGCATGGAGGATTCCATGGACTGTATAGCCCATGGGGTCGCAAAGAGTCGGACACGACTGAATGTCCTTGACTTTCACTTTCACTTGTATCGCTTTAAACTTCCTTCTTAGCACTGCTTTTGCTGCATCCTATAGATTTTGGGCTTCCCAGGTGGCACTAGTGGTCAAGAATCCGCCTGTCAATGCAGGAGGCCAGGAGATACGGTTTTGATCCCTGGCTCGGGAAGATCCCCTGGAGGTGGGCACGGCAACCCACTCCCAAGTCTTGCCTGGAGAATCCCACGACGACAGAAGAACTTGGCCAGTTACAGTCCGTAGGGTCACAAAGAGGTGGACACGACTGAAGAGACTTGGCACACATATTTTGTATGATGGTGTATAACCTCATTTTTGTGCTTCAGTTGCTTCAGGCACATCCGACTCTGTGACGCTATGGACTGTAGCACGGCCAGACTTATCTGTCCATGGAATTTTCCTCATTTTTAAACGTGTTAAAATTCTTAGGACCCCACTGCCTTTTCTCCTAGAGTGAGCCATAAGGTTTACCTCAAGAATTGTTATAATTGAGACTTTGAAAACTACAGACTTGATGTCCTACCTGCAGCGCCTTGGAGACCGTGCCGAGGCGACCCTGGCAGTGTGCCTTGCTGCGGCCCCTCTCTCATCCCGTGCTCCCGAATGACTCTTCTTGGTGTGTTTGGTAGTTCCAACCTTTTCAGCAGTTCTCTGATTGGCCTAAGTTAGGTACCTCTTTGGCTTCAAACAACTTTCTGTTTTTTCTTTCTGTTTTCCCCCGAGAACCGCAGCTGTGGCGACGGGTGGACTGGGGGTGGAGGTTAGGAGTCTCCGAGTCACAGTGCGGAGGTGAGGCGTGGTAGCTCCTGCGTAGAGGGCCCCTCTGTGCTCCTCAGGGTCCTCAGAGCGTTTCCTGTTTTACCTGCTTCCTTGTGAGGAAGGTCTTGTTAATTCCTGCTTTCAGATGGGAAAGCTGGGGAGTGAGGAACGCAAGAGTCCTGCCCAAGGTCACCCAGCTGGGAAGCCACTGAGGCAGTGTGGGTCCAAGTTTACCTTTGAAGCCGGTGCCTCTGGGATGTGAGCATGACGAGGAAGCCCAGCGGGCCTTCTTAACACACACACGGAGCACTAGGCCCACCCAGAGATCTGAGTAGGTGGTCAGGGCTGGGGCCCAAGACTCCGCAAGTCTTGATAAGCTCTGGGGAGGCCGTGTTGCTGGTCCCACAACCAGAGGTAGAGAGGTGCCACCCCGCTCTCCTGCCTTGCTGAGTCTGCCCGTATGCTGGTGTGGGTCTACCCGTATGCTGCTGTGGGTTGTGTCCGGCCTTTACCCATCTATAGGGAGGCAGCCAGATGGAAGGGCAGACGGTGGGCACGGCGGCACTAGCTTCGCAGGTTGTCTGGTGAGGATTCAGAGGACAGCTTGTCTGGCCCAAGGCCAAGACTGCAGGCCCATGAGTGGCAGGGGTTCTGTAGACTGTTTTTGCTGGCAAGCACAGCTTCCAAAACTAGTGGATCTAGTGGCTGACATTTCAACTTCAAAGGTAACAGCATTAAGATCTGTATT
Source organism: Oreotragus oreotragus (assembly GCA_006410675.1). Taxonomy (NCBI): domain Eukaryota; kingdom Metazoa; phylum Chordata; class Mammalia; order Artiodactyla; family Bovidae; genus Oreotragus; species Oreotragus oreotragus. The sequence continues at coordinate 320,677 of SJYX01018462.1, forward strand.
TTCTTGCTTCCTTTGCACAGCTGGAAGCTCTCACCACGGGAAGCTCTCTCCCAGCAGGGCCTGGGAGCTTAGCAGGATGGCCGCTCCTTGTGGACCCAGTGCCCCCAGGGCCTCATTATCCAGTTTTCCTCCTTGGCCCCCACGTGAGATGAAAGTCGCTCAGTCGTGTCCAACTCTTTGCAACCCCATGGACTATACAGTCCGTGGAGTTCTCCAGGCCAGAATACTGGAGTGGGTAGCCTTTTGCTTCTCCAGGGGATCTTCCCAACCCAGGGATCGAACCCAGATTTCTCATGTTGCAGGCAGATTCTTTACCAGCTGAGCCACCAGGGAAGCCCAAGAATACTGGAGTGGGTAGCCTATCCCTTTTCTAGTGGGTCTTCCCAATCCAGGAATCAAACCGGGGTCTCCTGCATTGCAGATGGATTCTTTACCAGCTGAGCTACCAGGAAGGCCCCTGGCCCCCATGAGGGCATGGTATTAACACAGGACAGTGAACTGAAGTTTGGATTCCATTCCTGACTTACTGTCTTTCCGCCCTCTGGCAGATTAATTAGTGTTTTTACTCACCTGCAGAACAGGGCAAACAGGCCTACTTTGCAGGTTCACCCTAGTGGTGAATGATGATGTGAAGCAGTCCGCCTGGTGCTGGCCCGGTCGTGGAGGTTCAGCCTCCAGGGGTCTCTAGAAATCGTGTTGCCTCTATAGGAAGGAAAAAGCCATGTGGAGCCCTCTGTGGCACTCAAGGGTGACAGTGTGGCTTCTGATGGTGAAATGGGGCCGTCTTTCAAAAGACACAGTGCAGCTGACCCTCGTCTGTGGGTGGTTTGTGAAACTGCCCACATACCACCTGGTCTGCTCCACCACTGGCCCTCTCACTGAACTTTGCTAGCAACAGAGGAAAATGCCCAAGGGTTCTTCTGTCTGGTGTGGGAGGCAGCCATGTCCTTGGCTTTCTGGGGCCTCACTCTTGAACTTTGTAGTGACTACACATGGTGGCTGAGTTCTGTGCTCGTTAAAGGTTAAGCTGCTGCCTATCAGCCTGACTGGTTCAAGTCCCTTCACATGGTCATCTGCTCGTTCCTGGACTTTCTCTGCTTGTCTTTCCTCCAGCATGAATTAATTAATCTGTTTTTTTTTTTTTTTTTTTTTTCTCCCTCTAGATTATTTGCTCTCTAATAACTATGTAAATTCTATCATTGTCCACAAATTCGACTTTTCTGATGAGGAGATTATGGCATATTACATATCGTTCCTGAAAACGCTTTCATTAAAACTCAACAATCACACGGTCCATTTCTTTTACAATGAGGTAAGTAGCCGCAAAGAGGCATGTTTGGTTGGAAGCTAGCCAGTTCAAGCAGCGCCTTTGGTTCAGGTGACCTTGTGTCTGTTTACAAAGCACGTATGCATTCACCATTTCCTGATTCACTATTTCATAGCAACACTGTTTGACCTTGGCATGGTTTTTTTTTTTTTTTTTTTTTAATTGAACAAGTTACCTTTTCTGTTTTTAATGTAAAATTCAATTTGTGCTACCTGACAGCATGATACTCTTGGTAGGGAGAAGTGCCCAGAAGTTAACTTGGGATTGTGCTCCTCTGTTGGCAAAACAGTGATGACTCCAGTCATACCCAGCTTTGCCGCTTCCCTGCTATGTGACCTTAAAGGAGTCTTAGTCCTCTGAGCCTCAATTTCTTCATCTGAGAAATGGTGATGATAGTTTCTACCTTGAAGGGTTTTCCAGGGGTTGGATTAAATGAGATGATGCCTTCAAAGCAACTAGTATGTACCTGACTCCCTAAAACTGTAGCCATTGTCATTCCTTACCCTGGTATTCTTTGGGAGAATTACTAACAATTTTAATAAATGAGTTGCCATTGTTCTTACAATTAAGAGGAACTTGAGCGATCAGGTCAATAAATCTCACATTCCAAAAAGTACAGATGCTGGCTTTCCTGGGACTGGCTCATCCTGTGGCTCGACCACTTCGTGAACAACCCAGGCTTTTCCACTGTCCTGCTCTGCTGAGCTGGCATCTGTCTTTAGGCTCAAACCCCTCATGGTCTCAGGATGGCTGCAGAAGCTCCAGACACCACATACTCACTTGCCACTGCTGAAAAGCCTGGTGACATCACATCCTTTCTTGTGCCCCTTTCTAACTTTCCCCAAAACTTCTTTCCCAGAAGCCTCCCAGCAGACTTCCTTTCCCATCTTGCTGGTCAGAATTCTGTCACATTTCCCTCACAGTGTGTCTGGTGTTGGGGAATGGCCTGGCAGGACAGTTCTGGCTCAGTCTCTCACAAGGCTGCAGTCATCCAAACGCTGGATTAGGGTTGGGGTATCTGCCTCCAGGGTGGCTCATCCACATGGCTGACCATTCAGCACTGGCTGTTGCTAGGAAGCCTCGGTTACATAGTCCCCTCCAGGGAGTTGCTTGGGCGTCCTGGTGTGGCAGTTGGCTTCCCAAAGAATAAATGATCCCAAGACATCAAGGCAAGCTGTAATGCCTTTCCTGACGGGGCCTCAGAAGCCACACACCGTCTCTTCCATTGTCTTCTTTAGGCCGCCCAGGCCAGCCCTGACTCAGCGTGGAAGGAGGCCAGCTGCCACACAGCCACGTGCTGTTTGTCCGGCAGGTGTCCTCTGATTGGTGGTCACATACGCTGTACAGCCTGTACTTGAAGTCAGACCACGGTCCCAGACATTTCCTCTGGCAAATTCCACCCAGCTGTCTTCGTAGGATGTGGCAACAGCCTCCTGCACTTTGCTTTTTTGGTCTAGATTTGTAGTGAGCAAAAACTGGCCTGTTGCTCACATATTGTTCCTGAAAACACTTTCGTTAAAACTCGACATCCACACGGTCCATTTCTTTTACAAGGGAAGGCCGCTCTTCCCTTTTACAAAAGGAAGGAATACTAGCTGCCAGCCACAAGGTGTGGGCTGGTTTAGAAGATTACCATTGTGTGGCCCAGTGCCTGGAACACAGCGGGTGCTCATTGAATGTGTCCAGAGACCCGAGGGGTGCTGTTTGCATTCTCCCAGAGGCTCTCTTGGGCAGAAGGAAACCCACCTGTGAAGTTTAGACCAGAGAGGGGGCAGGTTCTTCCCCAGCTGAGGTGCAGCTGGGCTTCTATGTACCTGCTGGGCGGGGGGTGGGTGGGCGGGGAGGGCAGGGTGCGGGGATTCTGGGGCTGTAGTGATGCTTCTGGAAGAATATCCAGCTGATCCCAGAGGAGTCACAGGAGCCTGATCTTTGAGGTGGACTTGGTTTCCGTTTCTGTGGGCTGGTGCAGTAGCTGCCACCTGTTAGGTGCACACCTGTATCTAGCGCTCAGAATCGCGGTGCCCTCATTAGACAGGTGTCACCTCACTGAAGGTCGCTGGTTCCCTCTTCCCTGCCTGAGGGTGCCCTCCAGTCTGATTGGGTGCCATGCGAAACACTGGCCAGAAGAGGGCAGCAGAGCACGTCATTTCATGCTCCAGCCCGGGCTCCTGTGTGCCATTTCCTTAATGGTTTTGATCTGTTCTCTGGTTTTGATCTGTTCTCTGGTTTTGATCTGTTCTGATAACCCCTTTTTAATGACCGAAGATTCCCGAGATCCTTCTCTTCCATGGTAATGTTTACACTTTCAGTGTTTCCAAATAGAGATATATATTAGCTAAAAGAAGGTCTTGGAGAAGGAAATGGCAACCCACTCCAGTATTCTTGCCTAGAGAATCCCAGGGACAGAGGAGTCTGGTGGGCTGCCGTCTATGGGGTCACACAGAGTCGGACACGACGGAAGCGACTTAGCAGCAGCAGCAGCAAAAGAGGGTCTAAATGTAGTCAGACTTCGAATTTGCCTTTTATTAGTTGAAGCAGCATCTAATAACTACATCTGAATTATCACCGAGTGCTCCTTAGGTATCAGGCACCAGGGTACACACTGTACCTGAAATAATCTCATTTAATCTTAGCAACCACGAAGTGGGAATTATTATCCTCATTTTACAAATGTAGAAATGGAGGCTTAGAGATACTTCATCACACAGCTAAGAGTGGTGGAGCAGATCCTGAGCCTAGACTTGGCGTTGGCTGGACCCACTTCTGTTTCTTCTGTGGTCTCACCATCCCACCCCTCCGCACACTCCCCACAGGGAGTGAACCACTGGCTTAAGGTGCACATGGGTGCTCTGTGTGTGTGTGTGTGTGTCTTTTACGAAGTCTCTGGTAGGATTCTTTGGTGGCTCAGCTGGTAAAGAATCTGCCTGCAATGCGGGAGAACCTGGGTGTGATTCCTGGGTTTTAAAGATCCCCTGGAGACGCAAAAGGCTACCCACTCCAGTATTCTGGCCTGGAGAACTCCGCGGACTGTATAGTCCATGCGATCATAAAGAGTCGGACACAACTGAGCAGCTCTCTCTGATAGGTTCAGGAGCCCGGGGCAGGGGCGGGCAAGTTTTATGGGCGTGTGACTCATTTTGGGCACTTTTTGTCTTTTAGCACACTAATGACTTCGCCCTATATACAGAAGCCATCAAGTTTTTCAACCATCCTGAAAGCATGGTCAGAATTGCTGTAAGAACCATAACTTTAAACGTCTACAAAGGTAAGTTCCCCTGTGAGCTTGCCCCTTGTCGGGTTTCTAGCTTGACAGCAGGTACTTGCTCTCATGAGTCTATAAAGTTCTGTGGTGGTAACAGGGAGTTCATGCGTTATGGCTGGGGTTACCCGTCTCATGAGAGGCTGCCACCGTGGGCCATTTAGCCACCCCCTTACATAAATTCCTGTGCCTCTGCCTTGGCCAGGCACTTAGTTCTGCATGGGAGAGTCTCCCACAGTGCCGACACACGGAAGGCGTGATGGCCTGAGAGAGGCACACGTGTCAATTAGATAAGGCATAGCTGTCTTTGAAACTCAAACTCTGAATTTGCCCCTTGACCTGTAAAATACACTTCAGTACAGCCAGGAGGTCCGTTATCTGTAATGTACAAGCACATTTCTTGTTGCAAACAGCAGGGGGCAATGTTGTATTCTCAACCTGCCGCAAAACCGAACAACAAATTCCTCCTTTCTCTCAGAAAGTACCGAATGCCCGAATCTCTGCCCCCAGGAGAAAGCCCTTCTGTGGCTTTTTGCCCCCAGGGGCTCAAAGGCTGGCTGGACACGAGTCTCCTGGCCTGGAGCTGTGCTGTCCTCTCTGCCTAATGACACACGGGTTACTTCCCGTGTAGCCACACCCTGGAGCGGGAACCCTCTTTTCTTAGGGACCAGATGCTTTGCCTTCCCAAGTAAAGATGTTATTACTGGAGATGACCCCTAATTGGGAGAGGGGTTTAGGCGCTGCTTGGGGACTCACTCCAGCCTGGTTCTGGGATGGCCTTAGACTGAAGAGCCTTCTAAGAGCTCAGAGCAGGGGCCCATCTGGGGGTCATAACCTGGGGGCCAAATCCAGCTCGCAGACAGGTTTTCATTGGTTTAGATATTTTTTGAAAAAATACATAGTTATCGATATTTAAAACTTGAGAGAGCTGGAGTCACATCCTGGATTTCTGACTTGAAAATGAAGACGTGGCTGTTGCGGGCGCACGGCCGTGCAAGGCGGCGGTATTGCTGCTGAGGGGCCATGGCCCGCGTGCCCCTATTCACCCCTGGGCCTGCTGGCTCTGCTCACCGGTTGGCGGCCAGCCCACCGGCCTCTGGACCCTGGCCCCATCTGAACCCCAGCCCTGCCACCCGCAGGCCTCTGGACCCTGGCCCCATCTGAGCCCCAGCCCTGCTGCCTGCTGCTCTCTGCTCTCTTCTAACCTGTGTCTTTCTGTTTAGATGCCTCCTGCCCTAGCCCTCTGCCCCTCTGAGCAACTGTCTCACCCTCCCAGCTCCTCACCCTGTTAACTCTTGTCTGTTTTTTGCCTTTCCTTCAATGACGATTCCCGTGTTCCTTATTCCAGTGTCATGTAAGTTAATAACTTCTGGTTTTCTGCTTTCTTGACTTAACCCTTACATGCAAATACGAGAAACTTGCTTGAGAATGGTGTAGTTTTCATTGTAGTCTAGCTAAATGCACTGCTGATAAGTAGGTTTCCTCATGCACTATCAATGTTTAACCCTGATTCATTGATTTTATTAATTATAAAAATAACATAACTACCTTCATAGTTTTCTGAATAAGGCAACTGTTCTAAAGTATTTCCAGGAAAGACAGAAGAGTCAGATTATGGTAGAGGGCTTTTTCATTGCTTTTTTTTTTTTTTAAATCTCCCCCCAAGTTATTTTTGGTAGCTTGACTTTTTTTTCTCTTCTTCTGTGAATCTTCTCAGTGGATAACCAGGCCATGCTCCACTATATCAGAGACAAAACTGCCGTCCCTTACTTCTCCAATTTGGTCTGGTTCATCGGGAGCCACGTGATCGAGCTTGATAACTGTGTACAAACAGATGAAGAGTAAGTGACTACCCCAGGGTGCCTGTCAGGTGGACAGAATGCTTTGGGGAGAATTCTGTTCTCATTGGGAAAAAAGCCAAACACTAGAACAAAACTTAACACCACCCCCCCGACCCTGGCCTGTGCGTAGGCAGAATATGCACTTCCATACTCTGAAAGGTTCCACCCAGCTTTCCACTATTCTTAGCAATAGAAAGTTGGAAACCACTGATAACCTCTGAGTACCGCTGAGAGAGGAACAGGGTAAATGAATTGCGTGCACCCGTACAGGGGGTGCTGGGCAGCTGGTGAAAAAATGAAGATGACCTTCCACCGGTGATTGGATAAACACCGTGTGGTATCCATCTCAGGATGGATGAGACACAGCTTGCAGTGGAATAGTATTCAGTAATAAAAAGGACCGAAGTACCGACACATACGACACCCTGGGGGAACCTTGAAAGCATTATGCTCAGTGAAAGGATGCAAGGGGCCACACATTATGTGATTCTACTTAGATGGAACTCCCAGAATAGGCAAATCCACAGAGGCAATAGATTAGAGGTTTTCTGGGGTTAGAGGAGGGGTGTGTAGGGTGAGGTGCAGAAATGGAAAATGACTGCCTGGGCTTTTTTGAGGTGAGGGGATAAAGATATCCTATGGTTGATTATGATAATGGTTGGAAAACTCTGTGAATATGTGTTAGTCACTCAGTCATGTCTGATTCTTTGAGACCCCATGGACTGTAGCTCACCAGTCTCCTCTGTCCATGGAATTCTCCAGGCAAGAATACTGGAGTGGGTTGCCATTTCCTGCTCCAGGGGGTCTTCCAGACCCAGGGATCAAGCCAGGGTCTCCTGCATTGCAGGCAGATTCTTTGCCATCTGAACCATTAAGTTGTATACCTTGGGTAAAGATTTTGGTATGTGAATTCTATATCAGTAAATCTGTTTAAGAAAAAATTAAGATGGTGATAAATAGATGTCTCAGAACAAGATTTCTCAAACTCTGCACTGTGCATCTCTTCAACTAGGTAATTCTTTGTGGTGGGGCATCCTATGTGTCATAGGGTGTTCAGCAGCACCCCTGGTCTCCACCCACTAGACACCAGTAGTGCCCTTTTCCAATTGTGAAGACCAAAACTGTCTCCAGACAGAGGTCTCCTTTAAGGAAAAATTGTGTCAGTTGAGAACCACTGCCCCAGAGTGGCGGCTCTGCACGGATCTGGTGAGAAGTGCACCTAGATGGGATCAGGACGATAGAGGGACTCAGAAGGCTAGAGAGAGAGAAAATATTAGCTTCCACATTGGCAAAGAAGTAAGGTTCTGTGCATCACAGGTCAGTTGGGAGAATGAGGAGCCATACAGATATGGATGAGGCTTCATAGGTGGCTCAGTGGTAAATAATTCACCTGCCAATGCAGGAGATGCAAGAGACTCGGGTTCGACCCCTGGGTTGGGAAGATCCCCTGGAGTAGGCAACCCACTATGGTATTCTTGCCTTGGAAATCCCATGGACAGAGAAGCGTAGTGGGTTACAGTCCATGCGGGGTCACAGAGAGTCAGACAGGACTGAGCGATTGAAAAAAAAAAAAAGGAATATAGATATGAATAGTCATGGATATGAGACCTGATGAGACACAGCTCCAGAAAGAACCGAAAGTTATTCAAGGAAGAAAGTGAACTCCTGGTCCTCCACGTGACTCTGCAGTGACTGGTTATAATGTCAACACTAGTTGCTGTTGACTGCTGGGTGGGGAGGGGTGGAGGGAACACAGAATTCTGTCATCAAGGGAGGTCCTTGTGTACTATCTAAAATGGCTCGATCACAAAATAGAGGTCCTTGCAGATTGCAAAATAGAGGGAGGAACTATCCACAGAAATCCCTAAAAGATTTGAAACTGCTTCCTCTGGAGAGTGGGCAGGGGTGGGGGAGGCGGCGCCAGGAGCTGCTGTGTTTGATTATCTGCTCATCAGTTCTATTGAATTTTTAAATCCATGTGTTCAGTCACTCAGTCATGTCTGACTCTTTGTGACCCCATAGATTGCAGCATGCCAGGCTTCCCTGTCCTTCACTGTTCCCAGAGTCTGTTCAAATTCATATCCATCAAGTCGGTGATGCCATCCACCCATCTTATCCTCTGTCGTCCCCTTCTCCTGCCCTCAGTCTTTCCCAGCATCAGGGTCTTTTCAAATGAGTCAGTTCTTCGCATCAGGTAGCCAGAGTATTGGAGTTTCAGCTTCAGCATCAGTCCTTACAATGAATATTTAGAACTGATTTCCTTTAGGATGGACTGATTGGATCTCCTTGCAGTCCGAGGGACACTCAAGAGTCTTCTCCAACACCACAGTTCAGAAGTACCAATTCTTCAGCACTCAGCTTTCTTCACAGTCCAACTCTCACATCCATATATGACCACTGGAAAAACCATAGCCTTGACTAGACGGACCTTTGTTGGCAAAGTAATGTCTCAGCTTTTCAATATGCTATCTAGGTTGGTCATAACTTTTCTTCCAAGGAGTAAGTGTCTTTTAATTTCATGGCTGCAGTCACCATCTGCAGTGATTTTGGAGCCCAAATAAATAAAGTCTGACATGGTTTCTGCTGTTTCCCCATCTATTTGCCATGCCATGATCTTAGTTTTCTGAATGTTGAGCTTTAAGCCAACTTTTTCACTCCCCTCTTTCACTTTCATTAAGAGGCTTTTTAGTTCCTCTTCACTTTCTGCCATAAGGGTGGTGTCATCTGCATATCTGAGGTTATTGATATTTCTCCCAGCAGTGTTGATTCCAGCTTGTGCTTCTTCCAGCCCAGCGTTTCTTATGATATACTCTCCATATAAGTTAAATAAGCAGGGTGACAGCATACAGCCTTGACGTACTCCTTTTCCTATTTGGAAACAGTCTGTTGTTCCATGTCCAGTTCTAACTATTGCTTCTTGACCTGCATACAGATTTCTTAGGAGGCAGGTCGGGTGGTCTGGTATTCTCATCTCTTTAAGAATTTTCCACAGTTTGTTGTGATTGACGCATTCAAAGGCTTTGGCATGGTCAATAAAGCAGAAGTAGATGTTTTTCTGGAACTCTCTTGCTTTCTCAATGATCCTATGGATGTTGGCAATATGATCCCTGGTTCCTCTGCCTTTTCTAAATCCAGCTTGAACATCAGGAAGTTCACAGTTCACATACTGTTGAAGCCTGGCTTGGAGAATTTTGAGCATTATTTTACTAGCGTGTGAGATGAGTGCAATTGTGAGGTGGTTTGAGCATTGTTTGGCATTGCCTTTCTTTGGGATTGAAATGAAAGCTGACCTTTTCCAGTCCTGTGGCCACTGCTGAGTTTTCCAAATTTGCTGACATATTGAGTGCAGCAGTTTCACAGCATCTTCTTTTAGGATTTGAAATAGCTCAACTGGAATTCCATCACCTCCATATGGAAATAGCATACTGTTTATCTGTTAGTGGTGGGACTGTAGGAGACTTTGATTTCTTTTTGCTCTTATTTTCTTCTTTAGTTGTGTGTCCCTTCCAGTGACCATCTATTACTTGAGTAATAATCACAGTAGAAACAAAAGGTCTTGGATCTAGAGTGCTTTTTGCAGCAGATAACCGCTCTGGGGGAGGGGAACAGGCCCCATTGGCTATTTCAGATCTTTGTCCCTGTTGAGCATGAGGCTGATCCACTCATAGGGCCTGGACAGCCCCAGTGCCTGTGTCTGCACTGGAAGCAGGCAGGGGCCTCCTGGGACCTGGGGTGTCACGTCCCCGCGTGGCGCCCCTCATACGGTCGGGACTGGGCTTGGCTGAGGCTGCTGAGGCCTGCCTGTTTCCTCAGAACTCCTCAGGAGCATTTAACGAGTGAGGATATATTGTTCCATTAATGCTGCTTATCTCAAGAGCCAGGGATCTTGCCACTTGGACTGGTGGCTGCTCATGTTTGAAGTGCCTGGCTAAAAGCTTCCCTGGGTTTTCCTGTGTTTACCCATTTTGTTTGGGACTGTGGTGATGATGATGGAGTCCATTGTTCGAAGGCCCCCAGAAAGTGGGAGGGAGCCCATCGCTGTTGTTGTTTAGTCACTCAGTCGTGTCCGACTCTTTGCAGCCCCGTGGGCTGCAGCACACCAGGCTCCCCTGTCCTTCACCATCTCCCAGAGCTTGCTCAAACTCATGTCCATTGAGTTGGTGATGCCATCCAACCATCTCATCCCCTGTCATCCCCTTTTCCTTCTGCCCTCAATCTTTCCCAGCATCAGAGTCTTTTCTAATGAGTTGGCTCTATGCAAAAGGTGGCCAAATTATTGGAGCTTAAGCTTTAGCATGGTGATAATGGTGGAGTCCATTGTACTGAGGCCCCCAGAAAGTGGGGGGATCCCTTAAGTCCCCTAAAATCGAATGCAGTGGACCTGTCCGTTTTTCCTTCCTGTAATCCACTGGTAGGGCCAGGATAGGTGTCTCTCGAGACTGGCTCAGATATTTGTTTGTGAATTAAGCGCCCCCAGCAACCTACGTCTCGGGCCATCGGTTCTCAGTTCTGAGCCTGGGCTTTGGGGCTAAGATAGGCCTCTCTCCCGGCAGGCACAGGAATCGGGGGAAGCTCAGCGACCTGGTGGCTGAGCACCTGGACCACCTGCACTATCTCAATGACATCCTCATCATCAACTGCGAGTTCCTCAACGATGTGCTCACGGACCACCTGCTCAACAGGCTTTTCCTGCCGCTCTACGTGTACTCACTGGAGAACCAGGACAAGGTGAGCCCGGCTGGGGGCCTCTGCAGGCAGGGGGAGCAGCCGCCCCACGGGGACGGGGCTCTGCAGGGACTGCGGCTGGAGCCTGAGGGACAGTCCTTTCCTTCCCTTCTTTCCTGAGAGGGGGGTGAGGGAGAGGGTGGGAGGGAGGGAAGGAAAGAGGCAGACAGCCAGAGCGTATGAGTGAGAGAGAGAGAGAGAGAGAGAGAGTGTGTGTGTGTGTGTGTGTGTACAGTAAATGAATGAGAAAAGATTACTGACATCCAAAGGAGACAGGAAACCTCTGCAAATTCAGGGTTTTGGTTTCTGTGCATCCTTCTCCTGAGGTGCTCTCATCCCTGCTCTCTTTTTCGGCTAGTTGCCAGAGCTAATTGACTTGGAGAAGATCCAGCCAGCTGCAAAACTTGAATGGCTGGAAGGGGATGGAGCACACCCAGGAAAAGATCCTGGGGCAGAGACTGTCCACAGTGACAGGCAGCAGAGCCCTCGAAGGTTGGAGCCCATTCATGGGCACATTCTCACGTATGCCCTCTCCCTCCTCTCAGAGTTCCTGGCTCAGGGGTCTGGAGGGCACCGGGACCCTGCCCCCCAAAGTGATTCTGAGCTGGTGGTTCTCAGTGCCCGTCCCCAAGAAAAATGCCACTTCGAGGAGAGGGGACCTTTGGCCAGTACCTCCGAGAGTGAAGGGGCGGAGGCTTTGGCAGAAGGTGGGACAGAGGCAGCTGGTTACTCTGCAGGGATTTCAGCCTTTGCGTGTGTCCCGGCTAGATGGGGGTGTAGCTTTCTTTTTGGAGACAGAACACGGGGCTTCTTGTTACAAACAGTGACTCAAAGAAAACTGCAGCCCTAACGAGAGCCACCTGATGCCGCTCTGGAGGTGGAGAGAAAGCTGGGGAACTGGTGTTTTCAGACCTGGTTTCAAATTCTGCCTCTTTCCTCGTGACCTTGGACCAGGCAGTCAACCTCCCTGAACAAAACAAGGGTCCTGAAGATCCTTACAGGCTTGGTAGGAGATGGTGCTCATTGGAGCCCAGTATAGATGAGGGGCTTCTCAGAGATCAGGGTGCCCCCACCTCTCCCTACCCCACTTCCTGAGAGCAGGCCTCTGGGGCCTCTCTTGCCAGGTTCTTGGTGCCCCAGCTGGGGGAAATTAACATTCTTGGTAACTTAAGGAGCTTGTTCTTCTCTTGGGTCCAGCATCTAATCCATGACTCAATGGTGAAAGGTTTCTCAGGTGGAAGGTTAGCAGCCTTGCAAATAGTACTGGATGGGATTGTTGTCCAACAATCATGTCAGTCATGTCCAACTCTTTGGGATCCCGTGTACTATAGCCCGCGAGGCTTCTCTCTCTGTGGGATTTCCCAGGCAAGAACACTGGAGCGGGTTGCCATTTCCTTCTCCAGGGGATCTTCCCGACTCAGGGGTCGATCCCATGTCTCCTGCATTGGCAGGCAGGTTCTTTACCACTGCACCACCTGGGAAGCCCATCAGATGGGATGAGGAGTGAATGTATTTTGCAGGGTCAACTTTGCCACCAGGAAAGAAGAGCCTTAGGGTCTTGGAGGAAGTTGGGGCACTGGGTGCCACTCATTCAGACAGATGGCCTTTGGCTTTGTGTATTTTGTACCACTCACATGTGTAACCCAGACTTCTCTCATTCCCCCAACCTTCACCAGGGAGGAGAGCGACCGAAGATCAGCCTGCCGGTTTCTCTCTACCTTCTCTCCCAGGTATGTCTGACCCTTCACCCACGTCCCCACCTCACTGGCGGGCCCAGAGCACTGCTGTCTTTCAGAAGTTTCCCAGGCCACCTCACTCCATCTTCTCTGTGTGCGTACCCCATCTTGAAATGAAACAACCCTGAGTCAAGAGGCTATGTATCACCTTCATGGTAGACTTGGAAATTTAAAAAGAAGTGAGAAATAAGTCAAGCCCGGCAGATATGTCGTTGGTTTTTACTGTGGGGCCCAAGCTTTCCAGCACAACCAGGGAGTGTTCTAAATACCCTGAAAATGTGGCCTGTGTGGCCCCTGCTCACAGCCATCTTGAAAGAGGCCTGAAGCTGCAGGACCCAGCGTATGTTCACAGAGCCAGCACAGTTTAAACAACTCCCACTAATGAGGCCGTTGTGGTCCCGGGGCCCACATTACCTTCTGGAAGGTATCTCCTAGCAGCCTCGGTACCCAAATTTGTGTCTTGAGCCAACTTGTCTGCCTCCCTGTCTTCAACAAGTGTGTCTCCTTCTCACAATTATGTAATATTTACAAGAAGGGAAAAACTCCATGGCGACCCAGTTACATAACTTTAAAAATATTTTTATTGCAAGTGGTGCAGACTCTCAGGCCATCTCATTAGACTGCTAAGCAGTTAGACATTTGACCAGAGCTCTGTTCCCACTTCTGCAGCGGCCCAGGTATTCATTTGCTTTGCCGAGAGGATGTCCTCGCCGGGTCCCGGGCCATTTTGCGTTTGAGGTGGGGCCATCTCCTGTTGGCCCGGGAAGAGAAATGCTAACCCGGCCTCTTCCCAGCGGCCGGGCTCCGCACGTGGCTGGCTCACGTTACTCTGGGACTCTGGTTCTGGGGGATCTGTGTGCTGGGAGCTGCATGCTGACGCCTGAATGCCCCTCTGTGTGACGGAGCTCCCTGCAGTCCCCTGCCCCTCCCGGCAGCTGTTTCCACCACCTCATTACCAATCGTCCCGCTTCCCCTGATGAGGATTCTGGGAGCCTGGCAGGAGCGAGCCGGCCAAATGCGGAACCGCAGGAATCTCGTGGCAAGCGCCTCCAGCACCCTTCAGCTGCTGGCACACCCCGAGGATCACCGGGGTCAGGCCAGGCTTTTTCTCCGAGAACCCCCTTTCTCCCGCTTTCCTAGGAAAGGCCCAGCCGCCCAGGCAGCTCATTACGTGTTTCAGTGTCTCATAAAAAGCATTGTCACTGGCGTTTCTCAGCCAGAGTAAAGGGCTCTTGCACCCCTGCGTTTCCATGGAACTTGACCATCACGTGGCCCGAATGTGTGAAAACCTCAAATCGGGGATGAATTCCGGTCCTTAAACTGCGTCAGAGCACCCTTCCGAATTATTTTTCAAGCATCTCTGCTAAACCAAGAAAATTTGCGTTGATGACATTAATTTGGTGTGATGGAGACGTGGTGCAGCTGAAACTAAACCACCGCTGGGGACAAGGGCATGACTGGGGCAGGCCAGCCCAGCCTTCGACTCCGGCAGGCACCCATCTCCCAGTCACTCGCTGCCCCTCTCCCCGCTTTCCTCTGTGCAGGGCACGGCCGAGAAGAGCACCACGCGTGTCCACACTGGCCGTCACCAGGTGGGCCCCAGCAGGTGTCCACTGGATGTTTGTGGACTGAATTCTTCGTCGTCATCACGGTCACTCACGTTTGAATGCCGGTCACAGCCCCCGATGTGGGCTAACCCACTCTGTCATGCTCTAGTCTGTAGTTGGTATCTCCTCAGTGTTTTAAAAACAGATGTGCTTTTTTTTTTACCCCTTAGGTGGGTAAAACATTTGTTTATTCTACCATGCCTTTCATCTGAATTGTATTTATTTTTTTGCACAATATAGTCACCCTCCTCAAATAGTACAAAATGACATGTAGGGAAAAGTTCCCTCTTACGCTGCCCCACACATACCCAGTCCCACTCCCCAGAGGCAGCTAGTATTTTAGTCTCTGCCTCTCCTTTTTTTTAATATATATTTTTTTAAATAATTTTTTTAAGTGATAAAGTTCAAACAAGTGAAAACCAAGTTGTCTTTCTACTTTTTTGTTGTTGTTCAATCTCCTGATTTTTCTCTCCAGAGACAACCATAGTCACAGGGTTTCCCCAGCTCCTTCTGGAGATGTTCTCAACTGGCGGTGATTTCACCCCCAGCCCCGGGACAGCTGGCAGTGTCTGAAGACGTTGATGGTTGTCATGCCTGGGGGAGGGGGTGCAGCTGGCATCTAGTGGTTCGAGGCCAAAGATGCTGCCAAATAGCCTATAATGCCCAGGGCTGCCCCCCCTACAGCAAGGATTTATCACCGGACAAGAGTGCCAAGGAGGGACTTCCCTGGCAGTCCAGTGGTTAAGACTTTGCCTTCCAGTGCAGATGGTACAGGTTCAGTCCCTGGTCATGGAACTAAGATCCCAGATGCCTCGAGGCCAAACAGCCAAAAGATGAAATCGAAACAATTATTGTAACAAATTCAGTTAAGACTCTTAAAGTAGTTCACATCCAAAAAATCGTAAAACAGTGTCAAGATTTGGAACCCCTGTTGCATGTATATATGAACAAATACAGACGTTGCACACACACCCTCTGATGTGCAGATGGTAGGTCCATCCCACGCTGCCCTGCAGAGCCGGTGTTACCGCTGCATCTTGAAACACACCGGTAGGTGTGTCTGAGCTGGCTCTCCAAGGCGGTGTGGGTACCCTGATTCCTCAGGCCGTTCCTTTGGATGTCAGGCAACAGGGTAGCGTGGCCAGGCCACCCCCCGACAGCCCAGTACCTTCTGATGCTTGCCGCCTGGCACGACTCCATCGGTCTCTGGCCCGAGCAGCTTTTCCTCCCCAGTTTCCACACCTCCCAGCGCCACCCTGGAATTCTTGGGCGCTCAAACCCACCGCAAGGGGAAGAGCTCATTCCATGGGTGGGATTTCTGTGTGGCTGACCCTCTGCCAAGTCCCTGACTGGAACAAGGCCTGCTGGCCCCTTCCTCCGCGTAACTGAAGGGCTGGGCCAGGGCTTCTTAGTCTTATCCTAATCGGATTTGACACCGAAATGCCTGTGGAGAGAAAAGAGGGTGCAGGTTTGGCGCTCCCTTTCCACATTGCTTCACTTCAGCCCGATTTGGCTTCAGGCGGCCAGGAGAGACAGTTGTGCTTTAACGCACTTCTTTCTGCCAGCAAGGAGCCAGCCAAATAGGCAACAATCTGAAAGGAGGGCCCGCCCCAGGAGGAGAGAAGTCCAACTCGTTTCTCCCAGATGTGACCCATTCTCTGGATTTTGCGTCACTGGGATTGCCGCTAAGAAGAGGCTTGTGCAGTAGCCCAGCCTCGTCATTTCAGGTGAAGGAAGGATGAGGTTGAAAGTCTATGTGCTTTAATGCAAATCCTAATTTTTTTTTCCTCCTTCACCAGGTCTTCCTAATTATACATCATGCACCCCTGGTGAACTCGTTAGCTGAAGTCATTCTGAACGGCGATCTGTCTGAGACATATGCTAAGCCCGAACAGGATGTTCAGAGAAGCTGTGTAAGTCATTAGCGGGGGGACTGTCTCAAGACCCTGATAAGACACCATGGTTCATTTTGTTCATGTGTGTTTCTCTCAAACCAGAGACCAACATCCTGCTTGTTACAGCATTGATGACATGTAAGCTGGTCTGGGATTCAGGGGACCTCATTGGTCTTGACATACCCAGAAGAATCTGGAGTTGGGTACCAAGAGTGGATTTGACTGTGCGTGTGTTATTGAACTTGGAATCATCCCGTTCTGGGCTTCAGGCTGTGTATCTGTGGGGCACGGTTATTGGGGCAGAATGAGAGAATACTTTGTCTGAGGCCTGCTATCTACAGAAGCTGGGCAGGGAATATCTGAATGACACCGACCCTGGGAGAGGGCAGTAGGGAGCGGTGGGGACTGTGACAAATTGGAGAGTGTGTGTCCTTCGTGAGCAGTTACAGCTCACCCCAGCCTGAAGTCCTTCTGCAGTTATGTGGATAAAATACACTGTGGACAGGTCCTCTCATGTCTCTGGAGATGCTGGAAAGCTGCATTTTGAAGCCAGTACTCCCATCACCAACATGGCCTGAACGGCATGTTTATGGTTTGTCATGTTTGTACGTTTGGTGCTCTGCTGAAGGGAAACCCCAATCACTGGGGCGATGACTTCTCCCGAGGCTTGCCCTGCTTGGCCCTGTGTCTGGCCTCCCCTCCCCGCTCCCATCCTGCTCACTCTGTCTTGGCGTCTCTTCCTTGGTCCCCAGAGTGCCCTCTGCTTTCCCTCCACGTTTGTGCTTGGAAGGCCCTCGCTCCCAGTTCTCTCTCGTCTATGGTCTTACCTGTTCGGAGCAGGCATCTTATCTGCTGTTGACTCTTGTGGGTGTGAGATGAGCAGTGCTCACACAAAGGTGCTGTCTGTGCAGCCCTGTTCTCAGGCAGTCGGCGCTCAGGTGATGCAGCCGGGCTTACCCTTGGGCAGTCAACTCTGTTGTCATATCTGAGCGAGTGGGTGGAGTGTGGTCCTGGAGCGTGAAGGGCCGGAACTCCATGGAGCGCGATTGCACGAGGCCCCTGCCCTTCTGGCTTTCCTGGTTTGCAGCGTCTTGGCCAGGCCACTGTGCTTTTTAAGGGAAATCAGAACCTCTGAAAAGGTTTCCAGAAACCTCTGTCCTCATTGGTGGTGGTGTTAGTTCAGCTGAATTGAATGAGGTCTTTTCATGGCCCCTGTCTGGCCTGTCCTTCTTCAGTTCGTTCAAGAAGTATTTATTGTATCCTTTCTTTAGATCTTTAGGGGCTTCCTGGTGGGTCAGAGGTTAAAGCGTCTGCCTGCATCTGCCCGCAATGCGGGAGAACTGGGTTTGATTCCTGGGTCTGGAAGATCCCCTGGAGAAGGAAATGGCAACCCACTCCAGTTTTCATGCCTGGAGAATCCAATGGACAGAGGAGCCTGGTGGGCTGCAGTCCACGGGGTCTCAGAGTCGGACACGACTGAACGACTTCACTTTCTTTAGATTAGGCGTTGTGCTAGTTCCAGTAATATACAAAACCTAAATAGCCCCTGTCATGCCGGGGCTTTATGATTCCGCAGGAGGGCCAGAACGTTGATAAAACTTACAAACAAGGCTACTATTTCAGGTCTTAGAAATGCTCCAAAGGGCAGGAGTAGTGTTTGACGAGAGGATTTAACTTGGAAGTGATGAGGGTGAAGAGTGTTGAACAGAAAGGACTCCCCTAGTGGTTCATGATGTGACAACACATGGGCTGGAGAACGTGGAGCTGACAGTGCTAATACTGTTGATACCACTGGAGAGATTTCTTTGCAGCTTTCTTAAACTCTCTTTTGCTGAGTAAATGCAAATTACAGAACAGAGAGTGAAGAGTCAGCAGGGTCTCCAGGCAGGGCTGTTGAGGACCCCTCCAGCCTTGGTGTTGCCCTGGGAAAGCCATTTCACCCCATTTAGGGAACAGCGAATGTCAGTCCCACTTGGGAAAGCTGTGGTGAGGATGGGAAGAAGATAGATGTAAAGTGTCTGTCAAGTGCCTGACAGGTTGCAGTCTGGCCCTCAGAACTGTTTGGTTTGGTCTCCACAGTGTTAGAAAAGTTTATGAATCGCCTGCCAACTCTAAAATTTGGGAGGTTTCACATAAAAATCCAGATTTCAGGATGGTCCTAACAGTCTGAAGATCTGGCCCCAGTTGTGCCTGTGTTCCCGTAAGAAGCTCCTCAGAGGCCACCCCCTGCCCCCGTCAGGCGAGCCCTGTGTCGGCCGCCAGGTTTGTCCAGTCCCCATGCAGCCAGCTGGTAACTCACACTACAGTTATGTTAACAACACATGGGAATGTAGTGGGTTCCTTCAGGCTTCCTTCTGCCACATGATTTCCAGACCCCAAGATCACCGCTAACTGCAGTTAGACTTGGCGTTCCAAGAGGTGAACCCAGAGACTGTTGGGGTGCTTGGGTTTGCAGGGCTTTTCATTGAAATTGATTGACATGCAGTTGCAGGAAATAAGCCATAGCGATCTGTTACCCTTTCCCTAGTTTCCCCAGGGGTGACGTCTTGCAAAACACTAGGACAGTGTCACAAAGCAGGATATTCACATCGGTACATGGCATTTGCAATTAGAGCAAAAGCAAATGGCATGGAAGTTGCTGACAACCTCTCAGCTTTGGATTCCCACTTTAGTTGAACCTCCGATGAGCAGGATTATCTCTGAGATTCGTTCATTTTCCCAACAGCCTTCTCTTCTCCCGCCTCCATTGTGATAGACACACAGTTCTCCTGGCGGAGACACCTGAACTAAAAATGAAATGCTTTTGTGTGTGTAAAGACTCACCAGCCCAAGTGAAAGTGTCAGCCTTCTACTTCCGGTTATTACCTTTCCCTGAGTGTGAAATCGAAGCCTGTTGTGTTTTGATGACTGCTGTTGAAAATCGGGAAGGGCTTCTCTCATCAACAACTTGTTTGACAGTAGTCCTGGTGAGATTTACCTCCCTTCCCTCCAAGCAAGAACAGACTCCTATTGTTTCCTGCCTGACTCGGATGTGGTTTGATCATACTTGTTTTAAGTTTCTTGGTCTTTTTTAACCTACTTTCTCCTTCCCGTAATTTGTTAGATAAGTTACTGGTATTGCTTCATTTTACCAGCAAACCTTTCACAAAACCAAACCAAAATTGAAGAGAGAGAAGCAGAGGGGAGAGCAGAGTTACTTGAAAAGTCTGTAATTTAGGGTTAAATTGAAAACACATCAGCATGCTTAGATAGACGTCTAATTGGAATTCATCTGTGCATTAAAACCATATGGCCCCTGTGAAGGGATAACTCTGTCTGTAACTCTAATGCAGAGCAGACAGTTTTCTTGTCGGGGGAAACAAGAGTAAGAGAACACTCATTCTGAAACCGCCAGCATCTCATTACTTTTGCAAAATGAACATACAGATTAGATTATGGGATGTGCATCATTACCTGTAGGTACTTTTTTGTTTTTGAAGGGACTTTTTTCATCCTGGGTTTCTGTGGAATTGCTTCCTTGGTTTTTGCATTCATTCATCCATTCCCTGAGAGAGATGCGCTGGTGCCCAGGAGAGACACGGCCCCTCGCTCCTCACTGGGCTCCCCAGCCCCGCAAGGACAGGGGATCCTGTCTTGGAGATGCCTCTGTCACCTGTGCTGACCCAGGACTGGCCAGAGATGCCTGGGGGTCCGCCGCAGCCCCGAGTGGCTCAGTGGGTGACCTGGTGGCAGGGTCACAAGGCCTCCTGTGATGTTCTTCTTGACGCTCAGAACCTGACCCTCACAGGGCACCTTCTCTTTGCTCAGGGGGCGGTTCCCCATTCTGTCTGGTGCGGTGGACTCTGAGCTAGGCTGCCTGGGCCCCTCAGTCCTGGCTCCTCATCTTACTAGGTGTGTCTGGGGCAAGTTTGTCCACCTCTCCAGGTTTCCATGTCCTCACCTCTCCAATCAGAATAACAACCATGCGTTTGCAGAGAGGATTAAATGGCAGCACATGCTCAGTCGCTCAGTCTTGTCCGACTCTTTGCTGCCCCACGGACTGGAACCTGCTAGGCTCTGTAGAGTGCTCATTGGAAGGACTGATGCTAAAGCTGAAGCACCAGTCTTTAGGCCACCTGATGCAAAGAGCCAACTCATTGGAAAAGACCCTGATGCTGGGAAAGAGTGAAGACAGGAGGAGAAGGGGATGACAGAGGATGAGATGGTTGAATGGCATCATTGACTTAATGGACATGAGTTTGAGCAAACTCCAGGAAATAGTGAAGGACAGGGAAGCCTGGCATGCTGTAGTCCATGGGGTCGCTAAAGAGTTAAACACGACTGTGCAACTGAACAACAAAGTGTTTATTCCAAAGCCTAGCACACATCAGGGCCTAACTAGCAGATGCTAGCTTCATAGTGGTCTGAGCACCCGCTACCTCCCTTGTTGGGGTGATTAATACAGAGGCATACTCAGTGCTCCCCAAAGGGACTGTGACCTGACACAGGGCACAGAGGGTCAGGTGTTGGCAACGATGATGATGATGACAGCAACGATGGTGGCTCAGTTTTGAATGCTGCCGAGTAGTGTTAGCGTCTGAGCCTCTGCGTGCATCTGGGCCTGCAGCTCAGCTGGCCCCAGCTCCCTCTCTGGAACGTGTGGAGGGACTCACTTCAGTTCAGTTGCTCAGTCACGTCCAACTCTTTGCGACCCCATGGACTGCAGCCCGCCAGGCCTCCCTGTCCATCATCAGTTTACCCAAACTCATGTCCATTGAGTTGGTGATGCCATCCAGCCATCTCATCCTCTGTTGTCCCCTTCTCCTCCTGCCTCCAATCCTTCCCAGCATCAGAGTCTTTTCCAGTGAGTCAACTCTTCGCATGAGGTGGCCAAAGTATTAGGGTTTCAGCTTCAGCATCATTCCTTCCAGTGAATACCCAGGACTGATCTCCTTTAGAATGGACTGGTTGTATCTCCTTGCAGTCCAAGGGACTCTCAAGAGTCTTCTACAACACCACAGTTCAAAACATCAATTCTTTGGCACTCAGCTTTCTTCACAGTCCAACTCTCACATCCATACATGACCACAAGAAAAACCATAGCCTTGACTAGACGGACCTTAGTCGGCAAAGTAATTTCTCTGCTTTTGAATATGCTGTCTAGGTTGGTCATAACTTTCCTTCCAAGGAGTGTCTTAATTTCATGGCTACAATCACTATCTGCAGTGATTTTGGAGCCCCCAAAAATAAAGTCTGACACTGTTTCCGCTGTTTCCCCATCTATTTGCCCTGAATAATGGGACCAGATAACATGATCTTAGTTTTCTGAATGTTGAGCTTTAAGCCAACTTTTTCACTCTCCACTTTCACTTTCATCAAGAGGCTTTTTAGTTCCTCTTCACTTTCTGTCATAAGGGTGGTGTCATCTGCATATCTGAGGTTATTGATATTTCTCCCAGCAATCTTGATTTTTTGCTTATGCTTCTTCCAGCCCAGTATTTCTCATGATGTACTCTGCATGTAAGTTAAATAAGCAGGGTGACAGTATACAGCCTTGACGTACTCCTTTTCCTATTTGGAACCAGTCTGTTCCATGTCCAATTCTACCTGTTGCTTCCTGACCTGCATATAGGTTTCTCAAGAGGCAGGTCAGGTGATCTGGTATTCCTATCTCTTTCAGAATTTTCCAGAGTTTATTGTGATCCACATCGTCAAAGGCTTTGGCATAGTCAATGAAGCAGAAATAGATGTTTTTCTGGAACTCTCATGCTTTTTCCATGATCCAGCGGATGTTGGCAATTTGATCTCTGGTTCCTCTGCCTTTTCTTAAACCAGCTTGAACATCTGGAAGTTCACGGTTCACATATTGCTAAAGTGGAGGGACTGACTGACACTAAATTCACGCGCTTGACTGGCACTGAATTCAGAGTGGGAACAGAATTCTGGGGCAAAGAGACTGGTTTATCCCCAAATGAGGGTGTCCACCATCCCTTAGTAGGCACCAGTTCAGCCAGTTGGGACGGTCTCCAGATGATTCTCAGGGGATCCAGAAAGGCGAGCACATATCTGAAATGCTGGCCGCCAGTTCTCCACGTGATAGCCGGGGAGCTGGACCCTCTGCTGGCAGAAGGCTCCGCTGGGCTGTGGCTCGTGGAGCCTGAAGCTGAGAAAGCAGCGGCTGGGCTTCTCTGGCTTGTGTGTTTGCAGGAACAGAGCGTCCCTTCATCACTGGCTTGGCTCACTGCTGCACAGCTGGCCAGGCTCGAATCGGATGGCAATGGAGCCCCCTCCGGGGACTGAATGCATCCAGTGGATGAGCCCCCTGCAGCTGGGATTGCAGTGCCCTCGCATGTTTCAGTGCCCCTGACCTTACCTGTGACCCCCGCGGCAACCAGTGCTGGTACCAGCACATGCACATTCTTCCTGAAAGTGATCGGCTTCTGGGAGGGTGGATTGGGAACACCAAAGGGAAAAGATAGACTGATATATATGAATCAAGGGCCTTAGCTGGCACAGTTGCAAGCACTCACACAAAGAACTGGACTCTCTTGGTGGGTCCGCCATGGTCCAGCCCATCATCCCTTGACAGAATTACTGCTCCCAGGTGCATCCGCTGCCTGCAGGGTCCTGCGTGTGGCAGCCCTGACTCACTGGCGAGGGGATGTGACAGAAGCAGAGAAAACCCAGGGTGCAGCATGTCCCACGTAGGACCCGTCGCCTCTCCCTTCTTTCCTGTGGAAGCAGGGGCTGCTCAACTCTCTGAAGCCCCGTGGCATGGAGGTTCTTGGAAGTGTGGCCTGCAACCACGTGGGTGACTGACCTCAGGGGCTAAGTCCTGCTCCAGGGAGCAGAGAAGGGATGGCCATGGCCTGGAGGAGCTGACAAACAAGGCAAAGCACAGTGGGGAAAGCGCAGGTGCAGGGGGCATGGAGAAGGTTCTGTGACTCGGGCCTGAGCTAGCTCCTCTGTCTGCCTGGCAGCATGACCCGGAACGGGCTGGGGCGGCCACCAGGCTGGAGATGGCTCAGAGGGGTGAGGCAGTGCCAACACCCAGCTGAATGGAGACCTCCCCTAGTCTGCATTTTTTTCAGATTTCCGCTGAAATCAGGAAAATCGAGGATGGGGACAGGAAGAGGAGGGCACCTACCACTTCTGTGCCCTGGGGCTTCGTGTTTATCAGCAGTCAAGTCCCTTTGGGCATTTGAGTTTTTTAACTAGATTCTGAGCTCCTTGAAGCTGGATTCAAATTGTTTATTCATCTATTCTACACAGAAGAACTGTACAAAAAAGATCTTCATGACCCAGATAATCATGATGATGTGATCACTAATCTAGAGCCAGACATCTTGGAATGTGAAGTCAAGTGGGCCTTAGAAAGCATCAGTACGAACAAAGCTAGTGGAGGTGATGGAATTCCAGTTGAGCTGTTTCAAATCCTGAAAGATGATGCTGTGAAAGTGCTGCACTCAATATGCCAGGAAATTTGGAAAACTCAGCAGTGGCCACAGGACTGGAAAAGGCCAGTTTTCATTCCAATCCCAAAGAAAGGCAATGCCAAAGAATGCTCAAACTACCGCACAGTTGCACTCATCTCACATGCTAGTAAAGTAATGCTCAAAATTCTCCAAGCCAGGCTTTCAGCAATATGTGAACCGTGAACTCCCTGATGTTCAAGCTGGTTTTAGAAAAGACAGAGGAACCAGAGATCAAATTGCCAACATCCGCTGGATCATGGAAAAAGCAAGAGAGTTCCAGAAAAACGTCTATTTCTGCTTTATTGACTATGCCAAAGCCTTTCACTGTGTGGATCACAATAAACTGTGGAAAATTCTTCAAGAGATGGGAATACCAGACCACCTAACCTGCCTCTTGAGAAATCTGTATGCAGGTAAGGAAGCAACAGTTAGAACTGGACATGGAACAACAGACTGGTTCCAAACAGGAAAAGGAGTACGTCAAAGCTGTATACTGTCACCCTGCTTATTTAACTTATGCAGAGTACATCATGAGAAATGCTGGACTGGAAGAAGCATAAGCAAAAAATCAAGATTGCTGGGAGAAATATCAGTAACCTCAGATATGCAGATGACACCACCCTTATGGCAGAGAGTGAAGAGGAGCTAAAAAGCCTCTTGATGAAAGTGAAAGAGGAGAGCGAAAAAGTTGGCTTAAAGCTCAACATTAAGAAAACAAAGATCATGGCATCCGGTCCCATCACTTCATGGGAAATAGATGTGGAAACAGTGTCAGACTTTATTTTTTGGGGCTGCAAAATCACTGCAGATGGTGACTGCAGCCATGAAATTAAAAGACACTTACTCCTTGCAAGAAAAGTTATGACCAACCTAGATAGTATATTCAAAAGCAGAGACATTACTTTGCCAACTAAGGTCCGTCTAGTCAAGGCTATGGTTTTTCTTGTGGTCATGTATGGATGTGAGAGTTGGACTATGAAGAAGGCTGAGCACCAAAGAGTTGATGCTTTTGAACTGTGGTGTTGGAGAAGACTCTTGAGAGTCCCTTGGACTGCAAGGAGATCCAACCAGTCCATCCTGAAGGAGATCAACCCTGGGATTTCTTTGGAAGGAATGATGCCAAAGCTGAAACTCCAGTACTTTGGCCACCTCATGAGAAGAGTTGACTCATTGGAGAAGACTCTGATGCTGGGAGGGATTGGGGGCAGGAGGAGAAGGGGACGACTGAGGATGAGATGGCTGGATGGCATCACTGACTCGATGGACGTGAGTCTGAGTGAACTCTGGGAGATGGTGATGAACAGGGAGGCCCGGCGTGCTGCGATTCATGGGGTCGCAAAGAGTTGGACACGACTGAGTGACTGAACTGAACTGAAACATAATTACTGGGTGTGTGCCAGCCACTATTCTAGGCACTGGAGAGACACCAGGAACAATACAAAGACCCCCTAACCTCCGGGAGCTTCTCTTGTAGTGGGAGGAGAGAGAGGAACCATGAAACTATAGGGAGCAGCATAGCAGAGAAGACTCTGGTGAGTCCCTTGGACAGCAAGATCAAACCAGTCAATCCTAAAGGAAATCAACCTCAGTATTCACTGGGAGGACTGAAGCTGAAGCTCCAATACCTTGGCCACGTGATGTAAAGAGCCGACTCATTGGAAAAGATCCTGATTCTGGTAAAGATTGAAGGCAGGAGGTAAAGGGGGTGGCAGAAGATGAGATGGTTGGATGGCATCACCAACTCAATGGACATGAGTTTGAGTAAGCTCTGGGAGATGGTAAAGGACAGGGAAGCCTGGTGTGCTGCAGTCTGTGGGGTCTCAGTTGGACACGACTGAGTGACTGAGCAACAACAAAGAGAGACCGTCTTCGGATGTGAGACAAACTCAAGAAAAGCAGCTGCAGTGAAGCAGAGAAGGGAGGGGATGTGCTCTGGGGCTGGGGGGCGCACCTCTCCTTAGGGTAGCCTCAAGGGGAAGGTGACAGGGGAGCACAGATTTTAGGGAAATGAGGGAGCAGGTCATGGAGAAGTCTGGAGGAAGAGTTTTTGGGCCAGAAAGCACAGCCAGTGCAAAGGCCCTGAGGCAGGAGTGTGCCTGTCGTGTCAGGAACAGCAGAGAGCAGCGTGGTGAGGCAGAGTGTGATGGGGGTGAGGTGTGGGGTGGGGAATGAGGGTCCGAAGCAGATGCACCTTTCAAGCCATTGGAGCACTTGGCAGTTTACACTGAGGGAAGTGGGAACATCCTAACCTGGGAGTCCATGGTGTTTAGCATGGTTCCTGCAGGAAACTTCAGTTATCTTGAAATAACCCATCTCAACAGGGACGCAAGCACCACATCTCTAATGAGCAAGGAAATCCCATCTTGGTCAGCACTAGCGTCCTCCATCCAGGAAACTGGGTTTTGCTGGGGTGGGGATGTGTGTGCTTCATTCGCATGGGGGCTGGGGGGCTGCATGTCGATGAGAACAAGGCCCCCTGGTCACTCCCTCTCTGCGTGCTCAGCGGTTTGTTGACAGGCGATTGCAAGCGTCCAGCCTCAAGTCCCCAGGCTGCTTCTGCTTCCGGCTCTTCTGCCACCATCTGCAATGATGGTCTCCGGTTTAGCATGAGATTAGGGTTCTGGGCCAAATGTTTCAGGTCACTGAGAGTCACCACTGTTTCACAATTCATTATTTTTTAACAAGATGTAGTCAAACATTCCTCCTAAAAAAATACCAGCCAAGTGCTTGGTTTATCACTGTTTTACCAGATGATAAGATATTTTATTTTGCATGAGTGTTGAACATGCCTCTTTAATCATAAATATCTTGGGATTAACATCTTTGGATTAATTCACGCTACAAGCATTTATTAGCTCTTCATGGATGCCAGACGCAGCATCAGAGGGCCAGACTAGGCAGTGCTTGGTTGAGAGGGACAGAGAAGTTGGTCAGGGTATGGGGCCGGGGGATGGGCAGCACCCCAAGGTTGCTTTCTAAGTAGTCCAGCACCATCTCAACATGACCGGCTGGTTCCCACAGAGGCCAACACTGGGGGTGGGGTGTGTGTGTGTGTGTGTGTGTGTGCGTGTGCGCGCACGCGCACACAGCATGAAATCCCTGAGCTCCGATAATAGGCCCTGTTTTGGGTGATGCCTCAGCCGCTGCGACACTCACTGATAATTGGCCGACGGTGGGGAAGAAAGCCAGGCTCCTCTTGTTAATGGAAGTGGCCTGTTACCTCTTCATGTTTCGCCCGCCTCGGGTTTTATTTTCCCTTTTAAGCTCGGCTGTGCTGCCCAGTCGCCCCGCTGATGTCGCCGCAGTTGTACATTCTGGACGCGCATGTGGGCTTTGGCTCAGCAGCCCAGGTCACTCAGGGTTTGGCATGTAACACACACACATACATCACCCCGGAGTTGATTCCATCTGACGTTTGCTTGCTGATCACCTCGTTCTGGAATGAGTGTAGGGCTGCTTGGTGGCAATGAGCGACCCTGCTTCCTGTGCAGCTGGTTGCAAAGCCACATGCTGTTGGTTACGGTGGACATAAACCTGAGTCACCGTGAACTCCCCCCACCCCACCCGCCATGACATTTGGAGCTCTGTGCATCTGAGACAGAAATGGGAAAAATTGCACATTGTGTGGCTTCCCTGGTAGCGCAGAGGTAAAGAATCCACCTGCCAGTGCAAGAGACCCAGGAGATGTGGGTTTGATCCCTGGGTCAGGAAGATCCCCTGGAGAAGGAAATGGCAACCCACTCCAGTACTCTTGCATGGAGCCTGGTGGGCTACAGTTCATGGGGTCACAAAGGGTCGGGCATGACTGAGTGACTAAGCATGTGCATCCCTAATGCCCATTGGGTCAGAGGGCCCCCGAAAAGTGATGTGATGTGTGGACTGTCCCAGGCAGGGCTGCCTGCTCCTCTGGGCAGTGTGACTCGGACACGGCAGGGTCTTACATCCACCTTTTGAGAGGCTGGCCCCACACTGCGAGGCTCTGCCGGTGCTTGTGGGTAGGGCTGGACGCTTGAGCTTGGCAGCAGGATGGTTGAGCATGTGATGGGGGGTGGTGCTGAAGCTACACTTCCCAGGTGCAAACCCTGGCATTGCCTCTCAAGAGCGGTGACCTGGAGCAAGCCCCTCCCCTCGGCAGCCCCCTCCCTGCCTATGTTATTTGGAGGATAAAGGAGTCCATCGATATATGTCAAGTGCCCAGAGCATTGCTGGGCATGCTTCCTATGGTCACTGGGTGTTAGTAATGGTTATTATTACCTGAAAAAAATAAACAAGAAAGTGTGCTGCTACCCCTAGGCACCTCACAGGAGCCCTGCGGGAAAAGTGTCAACATGAGGCTTATTTAATGCATGTGGAAACCGAGGCCCAAAGGGGAGAAGGCCGCGGGTAGGGTGTGTGGGCCAGTGGGTGGGGCTCCGACCACTCCAGTGCGGATCTCACCCTGCCTTTGTGCTGAACATCCCGCAGGCCCAGCCCCCAAGGCTGGAGGCCTAGGAGGGGCCAGGAGCTCTATGGGGAGCTGAGTCTAAGCCACTCACAAACCAGGAAGCCAGCAAACAAAGTTACTAGTATGATTGGTTTTGAAAAGCTAGACCCACCTCCCCTACCAGCTCTCCCATCCAAATGATCTATTTGCCAGGAGGTGGAAGGTAAATAGTATCTCTAGAGTACCTCTTTGTGGCAGATGTCGTGCCAGCGTTTTTGTGTCTCTGTGGCAGAGATCAGTCGGGCATTTTTGTGTTCAGCATCTCGCTTCAGCCCACTGGTGGCATGTGATGGAGCTACTGCTGTCCCTGTTTTTCAGATACGGGAACTGAGGCATGTTGGGTGAGGCTCACTCGGCCAACAAGCGGGTCTGAGATCTGGGCTCAGGTCTGCCCTCATGTTTTGTGGTTTTTTCCTTAGTCTTCATGACCTGTCTCCTTTTTGGTTGGGGGGGGGAATCTGTCTCCTGGTTCCCAAGTCCCTTAGCAGATCTGTTTGAACAGAAGGATGCTAGTTGCTTCCTCAGAAGGTGAGCGGGCTAGGCCCGGGAGACCCTGGAGGTTCCCCTCTCAGCTTGACCACAATAACTGCTCCCACAGATCCAGACAGAATTCTAGGCCATGTCGCCCGCCCTTTCCCTTACCTGCCCCTTCCAGCCTCCAGCCTCTTGCCCTCGTCTTTCCTTCTCAGACTTCTTCCCTGGCCTGCCTCTTGTCCCCGTGCTGCCTCCTCCCCGCTCTCTTCCGTCACTGAGGAGCCCCAGAACACCCACTCAGCAGGTTGTCTGTGCTGAGGCAGGGGCCCTGCCACCTGTTCCCAGGACGAGAGCATCGTGAACGCCTTCCTGTGAACTGCTAGCTGGAGAGGCCACCTGGCCGGCCAGCGGCCGCCACCTAGGAGCCGGCCCAGCAGACTGTGTCCCCGGGCACCGCCACCGTCACCGGCATACCAGCTCCAGGTGGCCCTGGCCTTGACAGAAATAAAGGTGACTGCCCGGAGCTCAGAGCCGCCCTGCCCAACATTCTCCTCTCCTCCCGAGTGTTCCAGTAAACTGCTAACACTCAAGCCATGAACTAGTCATTTCCTTCTCCACAAAGGCCTCTCCAGTAACCCCCCACTCCGCCCACCTGCCCCTGTCCTGGCATGGTTCCCCACCCCTTCCTCCATGCCCCCAGTGTGCTCTGTTTTGTGTCCGTCCTTGTGGCACGCTCAGCAGTACATCACAACTCCTGGCTGGACTGTGAGCTTCTAGCCCAGTGCCCGGGGTTTCGTCAGGGCTTAACCCTGCTGGAGACTGCCGCGAAGCCAGCTGCCCACATCATCTAATTTGCTCCTTGTATTTAGAGCCTTGTGACAATCTGAATTCACTGGAAATCCTCTCGGTAAACAGTTTTTAAATTGAGAAATAACATGAGTAAAGTGCATAAAAGTGCAGTGATCTTTGCTGTACTGCTTGATGGCTTTGGACCAGTGGTTACATTCATGTGTAAGTTGCCCCTCGCTTTTGGAAAGTTTGCCTCTCTCTAACCAAAGTCCTCGCTACAAAAGACTGAAAGAAGCCCAAAGAGGCTTTTCACTTTTAGACAAAAGGTGAAAAGGGAAAATAAGGTGCACGCTGGTTCTGCAGCAGCTGTTCAGCGGCAGTGCTCCTCCCAAGCAGCCCCACCACCCTCAGCACCTGGGGATCAGGCCCGGAGCTTTGAGCTGCGTCTGTGAGCATACGTGCTTCATCCCTGTTTAGTCTGCGTGCCTGTCAGCAAGGTGTGTCCTAAGGTAATAGCTTCTTCGCTTTGTCCTAGCTTACGGAAGATCTCATAGGACTGCTCTACTTTCAGATCGTGGGGGAAGCTTGTGATTCAGGTCAAGAAAAAAGCGCCTCTGACGTCCCCTGCAGCTCCTTCTCGGTCTATAACCAGCACCCCCACCCCCATCCCTGCCCCTTCCACCAGCGAATCACCATTCTGACTTCCAGAGGTGCCTTTTAAAAAGTTTTTTTCTTTTTTAATTCAACTGTGGAATACCTACAGCAAGTACCATTTACGATGGATGAACCATTTTTAAGTATACAATTCGGTGGCGTTAGGTGCATTCTTTAAAGGCATTCTTTACATTTTAATGGCACTACTAAACACCTGAATGTACAGAAGCGACTACAGTAGAAAGTGAAAGTTCCCCCGACCTCGACCTCGGTATCTTCCTGAAAAGGAACCACCGTTTTCAGTTTGTGTATCCTTCCAGACCTTGCTCTGTGTACTGTCATTGGTCAATATCTGTCAGCTCAGGAAAACCTGGTGTATATGTACATGTTTTGAGTCGGCAGTTTTTAACTGTAAATGGAATCCTTGATTGGTTGATCACAGCGGGGTCTTGCTGCTGTGGTGTGTGTCGGGCTCTTTCTGGTGCGGGGTGTGTTGGGGCCTTTCTAAGGGGCACACCCAGACCTAGTGGAGGCCGTTCTTTTTGCCCTCTGTGGCATCAGTGGTTCTGCCTCTCCTTCTCCACTCAGATGCCTGGGCCTTGCAGGTTTCAGTCCTTACTCCTGACCCTCTCGCTGTGCTTGCAGGCCCTGTTCTCAGATCCCACAGCCCCTGAGAGGCCTTAGTTATCACTGACCCCCGGGGGAGTCACTTTTCTCCAGTATTTAACTTTGAAGCAAGGACCAAAGGTCGGAGGCAGGCAGGTTGCTGGAAGGTGTCATTAACCAGCAGGTGCGGGCAGACGCTCTCAGGAGAACTTAGACCTCTAGGTCACCCTTGAAATCACGTTTCTGGCCTTCAGCTGCCTCTGACACCAGATGCCAGCCCAAACGTGCAGCCACGGAGCCCACAGCCCCCCTGCTGCGTCCTCCACTCGGGTATAGGCAGCGTCTTGGAGTCAGCAAGAAGGGTCCCCTGACTCCACTCCTTCTGTTGCTTGGGTTCCAGAGCCCTGTGAGGTGAGCCCTGGATGGGTGAAACCTGAGCCTTTGGGAAATGTAGACCTTGTATGCAGGAGGCTTGTCTCCAAGACATGCATGCTGTGCTTTCTTTATGGGAAGATAAACCCAAAGGCCTTCTGATTTTTGACTCTGATGGGGGCTTTCCCATTTCTTCTGGTTGGTCCCATGGTGCTGGCTCTTCCACTAAGTTCAGCTACTGAGGTCTTAGGCTCCTTTCTTCATCCACCCTCACCCACCCACCCCAAACTTTCTTGTTTTCTTCTTGATTTCCCCATCACGTTGGATGTAGTTTGGTACAGGCCACCATTCAGCAGCCTGTCAAGGCCTGCTCTGGTCCAGACACCTGGTTTAGGAGGAGAGCTCACTGGGGCATGAGATGGCTCTCCTCTCAGGGGCTTTCTGGGAGAAAGGTCATCTGGAGTTGTCTAGTGGAACATGAAGATTCTTGGGAGGCCTGACAGCCAGAGGCCCTTGTGACAAACAGCAGGAATGATACCAATCCCAGCCCACACTTCCCAACCACTGTCAGCTTCTTCATGGTAATGATTGGATCTTTTATTTAAAATAATTTTACTTATTTTTGACTGCTGGATCTTTGTTGCTGCATGGGTTTTTTTCTTTGTGGTGTGCAGGCTTCTCAGTGGGGGTGGCTTCTGTTATTGTGGAGCACAGACTCTGGAGTACAGGCTCCATAGTTATGACACACGGGCTTCATTGTTCTGTGGCATGTGGGTCTTCCCAGATCAGGGATCGAACCTGTGTCTCCTGCATTAGCAGGCGAATTATTTACCACTGAGCTGCCAGGGAAGCCCTTATGGGATCTTGATGTTGTTAAATTATTAAGCAAAAAAAAAAAAAAAAAAAACAAGGTGTTTTAAAAATAGAAGAAAATAGAATCTATAACTCCAGTGTCCAAATGATCCCTGTTGAATATTTGCAAAAGTGAACTTGCATACATGATTAGAAATTTCAAACCAGACAGAAAGATACAGAAATGAAAAACTTTAAGTTCATGTCCCACCTTGTTTCTTTCCCCAAACAGGAAATTCTAATATATTCCTGTGCAGCTTTCCAGGAAAAGTTGTGTTTACACCATCATGAAGCTTTACCTAAAAAGGGACCCTGCTTTGTTTCCAGTTCTTGCTTTTTTTTTTTTTTTATCCAGAGGCTGTTTCTGCATCAGTAGATCTAGTTATAAAAAGACCTCAGTCTTTTTATATCCACGTGGATTCCCACTTTATAGACAGACCATAATTACCCAACCAATCCCCTTTTGATGGACATTTAGGTTATTTCCAGCTATTTACTGGGTAGGTTGTGTTTTAAAGGTTTGAAATTTCCCTGGTAAGCATTATTCCCCCTCTTCCCTCCTCAACACCTGATCATCAAGAAAAACAGATCCCTTGGAAAGTTTTAAATTCATTTTCACAGTTGATTTTTTTTTTTTTTTCTTTCATGAAGTCAGGAACAGGAAGGTAACTGTCTGTTGGTTGCTTGTTGCATGGCCAAGCTCTGAAGGAACTTTCTCTTTTTTTAAAAAAATAATATATTTTGCTTCCAGTGACTTTTAAAAAAATTTTATTTTTGGCTGTGCTGGATCTTCGTCGCTGCATGGGCTTTTTCCCTAGTTGCGAAGAGCAAGGCCTACTCTCCAGTTGCGGTGTGCAGGCTTCTTGTTGCGGTGTCTTCTCTGGGACCTCTAGTCTCGTGGACTCGGTAGCTCAGCACATGGGCTCAGTAGTTGCGGCTCCCGGGCTCTAGAGCACAGGCTCAGTGGTTGTGGCGCACAGGCTTATTTGCTCTGTGGCATGGGGGATCTTCCTGGATCCGGGATCGAACCCATGTCTTCCTGCATTGGCAGGCAGATTCTTTACCACTGAGCCACCCAGGAAGCTTGAAGGAGCTTTCCATCGATGATTTCCTTTAGCTCCAGGAGGCCAGAATCACTGCCCCATGGTTTAGACAAGGAGCCAGAAACTGAGAGAGGCCTCACTGCTCACGAAGGTTCCAGCTGGCATCCACAGCACCCTGACTAGCCCTGGACCTTATCCATCGCTCCTCCTCTCCTCATGCAGCCGGTTGTCCTGGACATCTGAGTCCACCCAGAGCTCAGGGAGTGCTGTCTGCATCCGTCTATGTGAATTTTCACTCGCAGCTTCTGACTGAGTGGTGGTTTGCTCTGCGTGGGGTCTCACTTTTCTGTTTCTGAAACCTTCAGTTGTGTGTGGCATGCAATTCCCTGGGAGTGAGTGGTAATCAGAGGAAGCAGTCACTTCATCTTGGGGCCCTAACCTACCAGGTGTGAGTCCTTCCAGAAGGGTGAGGAGCATCCAGTGCTGCGTTCCGTCACGCAGCATCCTAAGTGGGCTCTGATGGATGCTGTCTGTCAAGAGGTGCACGCCTGGAACACTCCCGTCTCTGGGCTCTCCATTCTTGGCATCTGTAACGCACTATCTGGGCTTCCTGGACAGTTGAATCATGTCTTAATTTTATCTGTCGTTTTTGTGGATGAATAATCCAAAGTAAGTAAATAAAAATTAATGTCTGGATTTGGATGCTAATTTAACTTTCAATTAGGTTTTGTTTTGAGCATTATTGAAATTAATCTGCGTTCTTAGAGCACATTCCACTTATTGGCAGGGTACGGTGGCCCCCAGAAGACAGTAGGTAGTTGTTCGGGATAAATTCAGATGGATAGACTGAATCGAGATAATGGAAAAGTTTGCTTTAAAACGTTTCTGTTTTTCAATGACAAAGTGATGTCTGGATATCACCTGGACCCTGCAAAGAGAAAAACTCGTCAATCAGAATCCTGCCCTGAACAGATGAGGGACAAGTTTTGATCCTTGCTCCTTTCTGGACCTGGTTCATTTGCATATAAATACTATTTAAAGGGTGCTAAGCAGGGACTAAGGTCCGACTAGTGACTTCCCTGGTGGCTCAGATGGTAAAGCGTCTGTCTGTCTACAGTGCAGGAGACCCGGGTTCGATCCCTGGGTTGGGAAGATCCCCTGGAGAAGGAAATGGCAATCCACTCCAGGACTATTGCCTGGAAAATCCCATGGACAGACAGAAGAGCCTAGTAGGCTACAGTCCATGGGGTCGCAAGGAGTCGGACACGACTGAGCGACTTCACTTCACTTCACTTCAGTCAAGGCTATGGTTTTTCCTTTGGTCATGTATGGATGTGAGAGTTGGACTGTGAAGAAGGCTGAGCGCCGAAGAATTGATGCTTTTGAACTGTGATGTTGGAGAAGACTCTTGAGAGTCCCTTGGACTGCAAGGAGATCCAACCAGTCCATTCTGAAGGNTCCCATCACTTCATGGGAAGTAGATGGGGAAACAGTGGAAACAGTGTCAGACTTTATTTTTTGGGGCTCCAAAATCACTGCAGATGGTGACTGCAGCCATGAAATTAAAAGACGCTTACTCCTTGGTTATGACCAACCTAGATAGCATATTCCAAAGCAGAGACATTACTTTGCCGACTAAGGTCCGTCTAGTCAAGGCTATGGTTTTTCCTGTGGTCATGTATGGATGTGAGAGTTGGACTGTGAAGAAGGCTGAGCGCCGAAGAATTGATGCTTTTGAACTGTGGTGTTGGAGAAGACTCTTGAGAGTCCCTTGGACTGCAAGGAGATCCAACCAGTCCATTCTGAAGATCAACCCTGGGATTTCTTTGGAAGTAATGATGCTAAAGCTGAAACTCCAGTACTTTGGCCACCTCATGTGAAGAGTTGACTCATTGGAAAAGACTTTGATGCTGGGAGGGATTGGAGGCAGGAGGAGAAGGGGACGACCAAGGATGAAATGGCTGGATGGCATCACTGACTTGATGGAAGCGAGTCTGAGTGAACTCCGGGAGTTGGTGATGAACAGGGAGGCCTGGCGTGCTGCGATTCATGGGGTCGCAGAGTCGGACACGACTGAGCGACTGAACTGAACTGAACTGAGCCTATCCCTTTTCCAGTGGATCTTCCTGACCCAGGAATTAAACTGAGGTCTCCTGCATTGCAGGCAGATTCTTTACCAACTGAGCTCTTAGGGAAGCCCATAAAGCTTGATTGTATCTTTCTGATTACAACAGATGGCCCTACCAATCTTTAGAGTAGAGGAGACAGCTTGAGATCTTTATGGTTTCTCAAAAGTAAGTTGGTTTCAAAACTAGTGGGAAAATCTTAGCATAGCATATGAACATCTTTGCTTTCTGTAGAGTTCAGGATCACATAACTTTCCTTAATTGGTTTGCAATCAAATAATATAACCTCATAGAGGTTAGATTCCCAAAGTAAAACCAAATTTTCCCTTGAAAATCTCTTCAACCACCAATTAAACCATTATATTTTTTCCACTGCAAACTCATTTTCCAACACAACATATGACATCCAAACAAAATGGAAAGTAGAAAGAAATTGAAAACTGTACAAAATCAATATACGCATTAAGGACAGACCAAGGGCCAGGCATTCAGCAGAATATGGATGTCCACTGTGTATATTAGTTGGTGATTTTCTTTTTAAGTAGGGATTTTACTTTTTGGCTGTGCCAGCTGTATGTCAGTGTCACATAGAAAGTGCTCAATAAATGCTTGTCAGATGAAGATTTGATGGCTCAGAAATTTGTTCATAAAATTTTCCATTTGACTGCAAGTTTAGTGCAATAATCCATTCACAGTCAAATTGCTACTGTAGTCAAGAATTTCCATGACATTCTGTCCCTGTAACTTACCAATATTGAAAGTTAAGTATCTCAAATAAGATTTTTTTTCTTTTAAACTTATGTCAGGTGAGCAAGAAATATCATCGCCCACTGCAGTATAGTACATCAAAAAATAGAATTATTTGACATGACATACCCTCTTTCACAATGATGACCTCCCACCTTTCCTATGGTTCTGTCATTCTTAGGTGACACCTGCTTAGCTTGCAACCCACAGCTCAGTGTGTGCCATGCAAGAACAGATGGCTTGAGGCATGACGTGTTAATGGCAGTGATTACTTTATGAATAGTGACAGCTGATTAGGGACATAATAAAACAATAGTAGCTGCCATCCTGGAAAAGGTGCTAAATAGGGGTGACATGCTTAGTGAGGGCTATACCCCTCTCTTGAACCTCATTATCAATTCCAAAGGGACAGGCAGGCCAGCCAGGCAATGGCAGATTCAGACACAGAGGAAGAACCCATCCACCACGAAGATTTCCCTCCACTTTAATTGGTGCGGGGGAGGGTTCGAGCTTCTAATGTGCAAGCCATTTGGGTAAGGGAAATGCATGTTCCCAGTTTTACTCTTCATTTGCCATCTTCTGAGCTTGTGGTCTGATACTCATCACTCTTAAGAGATCTGCTTCCTACCATTCTTCTTTCAAGAATCTGCCTTGAGCCAGGGTAGAAATCACTGCAACAGAGTATAAGGAATATTTCTGAGGACCAACAGTACCCTGGACAAATTCTATCTTTGAATCATACCTCTAGGAAAAGATGATGTGTAGAAAATCACAGACAGGCTTATGTTAAGGGTTATTCATTCATTCCAAAACCTGAACACTGGGGAATAAAGCAAATAAGGTAGAGGTTCTTATCTTCAAGGAGTATTAGAAAGACATACATGTAAATAGTCAATTATAATCTAGAATCATGATATTCTATGTTGAGTATAAGATTAGCTTTGGGGTTTTCCCAAACAATTTCACCAATGTAGATATACATTTAAATTAATACAAATTATATATACAATTGTATTAATATATTTAATATATAATAATTTCAGTCTATATTAAATATAAACTTGCATGTGATTTATACATTTAAATATATATTTATACAGCATATATAAATACAAATTTATATAAAATTACCTAATAAAATAAATATTCAATATTCCAATGAGTTTATCAAATCCTAGTGACTTGCTCTGGATTAGCAACATATCATACTAAAACATAGAATTTTTTGCTAAATCAAAAGAACACGAGGACTTCCCCTGTGCATCTGGTGGATTTACCCATATATTAATTGTTTGTTGTTGTTGTTTCATCCCTAAGTGGTGTCAAACTCTTTGCAACCCTCATGGACTGTAGCCTGCCAGGCTCCTCTCAAGCAAGAATACTAGAGTAGTTGCCATTTCCTTCTCCAGGAGATTTTTCTGATCCGGGGTTTAAACCCATGTCTCCTGCATTCCAGGTGGGTTCTTCACCACTGAGCCACCGGGAAGGCCCATCTTAATTGTTACCCACATGCAAAAACGCAATATACACAGATGTGTAGAGCGGACTTTTGGACTCTGAGGGAGAGGGAGAGGGTGGGATGATTTGGGAGAATAGCATTGAAATATGTATACTATCATGTAAGAAACGAATCGCCAGTCTGTGTTCGATGCAGGATGCTTGGGGCTGGTGTATGGGGATGATATGGAGGGATGATGTGGGGTGGGAGGTGGGAGGAGGGGGGTTCATGTTTGGGAGTTCATGTACACCCATGACGGATTCATGTCAATGTATGCCAAAACCAATACAGTACTGTAAAGTAAAAATTAAAATTTAAAAAAAAAAAAACCCACCCAATATACAGGTGCATATGTGAGCGTGCTAAGTTGCATCACTTGTATCCGACTCTTTATGACCCTATGGACTGTAACCCACCAGGCTCCTCTGTCCACAGAATTTTCCAAGCAAGAATACCAGAGTGGGTTGCCATTTCCATCTCCACGGGAGCGTCCCAACACAGGGATTGAAACCATGTCTCCTGCTTTGCAGGTGGATTCTTTACCATTGAGTCACCAGGGAAACTATTTTAATTGTTACCCACATGCAAAAACGTAATATACATAAGGGCATCTATTAGTCTAAAATAAAAAGCACCACATAGAAAAACCTTTCCACTTCTTTTGATGAGGAGGGGTGAAAAGAAACATTCAGACAGATTTAAAGGCATGTATCCTTCAGCATCTGAGCAGAAAAAATGGGCACATCATCTTCACTTAAGTTCCACTGAGCTCAGTACCCACAGACCTCAAAGAACAGCTCACATCATGCCGCACCAACAGACACCTCTTCCGCGTGTGTCATCTGCCAACAATAGTCTTTTCTATGTCTCAGGACCAAAACTAAGACTATTACACTGACTTAATCCTGCCCATCGCTGTAAATTCTCTGATTGACTATTCGAGAATTACTGTATTATGTCTGCCCTGAAGACATCTGAAGGTCCTGATACATTTCAATGATTTTACTTAACCTAGTAATTAGTTTACAGAGTTTTATGGACATTTTACTGCTTTGGAGATGACAGTTTTTCTTCTCAAAATTAGTTTTGATAGCCAGTCATTTCATTTCATGGTTTATGAAAGATCTGATATATTGGTTAAAAGATTTTCATTTAAGACTGTGGGGGGGGGTGGAATCTCTTTTTCGAAAAAGAACGCTATTTTGTACATCCTCTCTTTTTTGGTTCTTTTTTTTTTTCACCCATATCCTGTGTGGGATTGTTTATAAAGAAAAAGAAGAGCAGTTTAAACTGAACCTTGTTAAGAATAAAGGGAGTTTTAAATATAAAATGCAGAAAAGTGATTTGAT
Source organism: Oreotragus oreotragus (assembly GCA_006410675.1). Lineage (NCBI taxonomy): Eukaryota > Metazoa > Chordata > Mammalia > Artiodactyla > Bovidae > Oreotragus > Oreotragus oreotragus. The sequence continues at coordinate 359,514 of SJYX01018462.1, forward strand.
AATTTGCCAAGCTTGGAAAGTGTTATACATGAACGAATGACAAGTAACAAGAACCCCATCACGGGCCTGTTCATCAATGGACAAATATTGATTGAGCACCTCCTATGTTCCTGACACTGTTCTTGACACTGAGACATAACAACGAAAACACAGTGAATTCCCTTCTCTCTTGAAATGCACATGCTAGAGGAGGAGAGAGAAAATAAATAAATGAGCAAAGATAAGTAAATAATTACAAACAGGGGAGAAGGACTAACAGACAGACCAGAGAAAGCAGAGTAGGAACAAGTAAGAAAAAACTGAACAGGGTGAGAAAATAGGCTGTGTGAAAATTGGGGGCTGCTGCTGCTGCTAAGTCGCTTCAGTCGTGTCCGACTCTGTGCCACCCTGTGGACTGCAGCCTACCAGGCTCCTCCGTCCATGGGATTTTCCAGGCAAGAGTACTGGAGTGGGGGGCCATAGGCTGCGCAANGTGAGAAAATAGGCTGTGTGAAAATTGGGGGCTGCTGCTGCTGCTAAGTCGCTTCAGTCGTGTCCGACTCTGTGCCACCCTGTGGACTGCAGCCTACCAGGCTCCTCCGTCCATGGGATTTTCCAGGCAAGAGTACTGGAGTGGGGGGCCATAGGCTGCGCAAAAATTGGAGGATGAATAGTTAAAATAGCAAATAATACTGCTTGTGAATAACCACAATTTTTTGTTTGCTTCATTTTTAAGGAAAATAACACAGTTGCAGTCAGATGCATTTCTATTTTGATTAAATACAAGGAAATATTGCTTTTTTTTTTCTTTTTGAGTTAATCAAATTTACTTTCTAGAGCAAAAAAAAAAAAAAAAGAAGAACTGAAGGAAAGAATGTTTCAGAAACAGGAACTAGCTATGTAAAGTCATGTGAGAAAATGCTGAAGAGTTCCAGGCAACGCATTTACAGCATAGCGAGTAAAAATCTTAGGATTGCCTTAGAACCTGAATTTCATTGACACAAAATTCATTGACATTAAAAAAAATGAGGGAGATTTGCAACCTAAAGGCAGGTACTCTGGAGTTCCTGTGTCATTTCAGCTATGTATATGAAAGTGTATAAAATTACTCAGACCCGGCAGCAAAAAAAAGCCACTTAGAGAGAATCTTTCTTTTTTTTTTTTTATGATTTCTAAGACCCAGATAGAATTATCTGTGTACAAATTACCCCTAAAGGCCCCACAGAGGTTGTACAGCCAGCTTGCAGTAGAAGATCCAAATGCAGAGAAAATGCTTTGATATTCAATTTTAGGAAACAGCTTCATAATCATTCACTCTTTCCCTTTTCAATTAAATTTTAACTTTAGAAATAGGACATGAATGCTTTATTTTTAAAAAAATGTATGCTAGGGAAGAGAAGAGATTTTCTTTGATTTTATTAGCAGTCTTGGTTCCTTTTCCAGCTTCTCTGAGATAGAATTACTCTGAATGCATATCCTCCAGAATTTAATGGTATATTCTTTTCTCTCTCTCTTTCAAAGTCACTCAGTCATGTCCAACTTTTTGTGACCACATGGACTGTAGCCTGCTTGGCTCCTCTGTCCAAAGAGTTCTAGCAAGAATACTGGATGGTAGTCATTCCCTTCTCCAAGGGATCTTCCTGACCCAGGGATTGAACCAGGGTTTCCTGTACTGCAAGCAGATTTTTTACCATCTCAGCCACCAGAGAAGGTCAGGATATTCTTACATACATTTATATGAGCCCATGCAATATACACTGTTGCCTTATTGGGTTTTTAATGCATAGAACGTTCTGAAACATGCTTATTTCCCCTAACATTTTTTTAATTGAAGTATTGTGGATTCATGGGATTTCCTGGTGACTGAATGGTAAAGAATTTGTCTCTTTTATATAGAGAATTTATATCTCTTATATATATAAGAAGTTATCTTTTATAAATAGTAGTAGTGGGCTTCCCTGGTAGCTCAGCTGGTAAAGAATCCGCCTGTAATGCAGGAGACTCTGGTTCAATTCCTGGGTTGGGAAGATGCCCTGAAGAAGGGATAGGCTACCCACTCCAGTATTCTTGGGCTTCCCTGGTGGCTCAGATGGTAAAAAATCCACCTACAATACAGAAAATCTCAGTTTATACATGGATTCAGAAGATCCCCCGGGGGAGCGGGGTCCACTCTAGGACTCTTGCCTAGAGAATCCCAAGGATAGAGGAGCCTGGCAAGCTGTAATCCATAGGGTCAAACAGAATAGAACACAATTGAAGAGATTAAGTAGCAGCAGCAGCAACATAGTGGATTCAGTGTCCTGTTAGTTTCAGGTGTATAGCATAGTGATTCAGTTATACGTGTGTATATGTATGTGTATATATATATGTGTGTATATATATATATGCTTTTTCAGATTCTTTTCCCTTATAGCTTATTACAAAATATTTGAGTATGGTTCCTGTCCTTGTTGGTTATCAATTTTTATATAGTGGTGTGTATATGTTGATTCTATTCCCTATGCAATCCCCTAATACATTGTTGAGAGTTGGCCTCACTGCAGAATTTTGATTCATTCTTTTTACTGCTCTGGAGTAATCCATACCACAGTATATCTATCCATTCCCTTGTGATAGATATTTAGATTGTTTCCAAGGTTTTACTGCTGCAAACAATGCTTTTAATGAACATTCCCTATACATGGTTCCTTGTAGTATAAGTAAATGTTTCTCTAATGTAGCTACCCTATCTCACCATCTTTTGCTGATACACATTCTATTTTCATCCCTTCTCTCCTCCTCCACCAAGACAAAAATAAACATCACTGAGAGGATGTTGCTTGGGTGCCTTGACACCCATTCCCAACCCTCGGGTCAAACTGAGTGCGATTATTAAGGGCTACTCGTTACCACAAGCAGAGTGGTTCCAAGAGCAGAGGTCATCGCCCTTCAATCTTTGACTTGCATCCTGAGTTGACGATGACCCTTTAGGAAAACATGTAGTGAAAAGTGGCTTTGCCCTGTGAACCAACGGAAAACTGCTCCCCGCGGTGACTTCTAAAGGAATTTTGTAAGCCATGAGCTAGAACTGAATGGGTTCTGACTAGGCGTGGGACTCGGAGTTGTAATAGAAAACATTTATTTGGCTCCAACTAAACATCCTAACACATGTTAGCATTTGCTGCCAATACGCTTCCTAATTAAGAACAACATAAAATCATAGGAAATTCCTGTCTCCTGTCTTCATGCACTCTTCATGTAGCTCTGTTTCCCTGGCCTTATTTCTCAAGTATTGCTAACACACACACACACACACACACACACAAAGGTTGATTCGAAGTCCTGTTTTGCCAACCATGCAGTGTGGTGTCATTAACAAGATTAATGTACATTCCAGAACTCACCACCATGCATTTTTTTCCCTCCTTAAACAAATGCTGCTATTAAAAACTAATTTAAAAAGAAAAAAAGGTGATAAGCACCCCAGCCCCCCATCCAATGAAAGACCATACCATTTCGTTGGTAAGGTCTTGTCTGCAACTGATGGAAAACTTCAAAAAGTTTGTTGTTTTTTTTTTTAAGTCTTCTTTCTAGGATTATCTGAACCGTTGACCATGTTTGTATATTTTATCTTGTTGAACAGATTTCAAGATGAAGGACAGACTAGGATCTGGTTTTCCTCTTAGGTCCTCCTTCAATCCATGCTAATTTCATTTGAAAATATTGAGATATACCTGTGAGTCCTAAACCATCACTCCCCTATTACATACAAATAGGCATTAGGTGATTGCTGCACAGATAAAGATATTTATGATAGTTCTAATTAAGCTAGAATCTGTATGAGTTACTCTTAGAAACCCTTGATTTATCAGTCTGGATGTAGTCTTTGACCTTACAGAGCCAAACTAATTGCTTCCTTTCCCTACGATGAGGCAGAAATTAAAGTTAAGCAAAACAAAACAAGCAAACAAAAAACAGAAAGGAAGAAACCAAATACTCTGGTACATTATACATCAACTGTCTCCCTCTATTTTGTTTTCCTATGCACTGAAATAGACTTCAAAATGGCACAAAAGAAAACCAGAGTTTGAAAAGTTATCTTTAGACATTTGCCATAGGACATTTGAATGGTTTTCAGAATTATTAATTTTTTTCCAATGAAACGCACACGCCCTCGCTGCCGCTTTCCTGTGATGGCTTTGCGCTCGTCTTCAGCTTATCCCCCCTTCCAAATCTATTTATTGCTTGTTGCTCTTGGCCCGCCCTCACTTTCCATGTTTCATGATTAGTTCTTTATGACTGTGTGTTTCCTTTTCTTCTCCCCACCATGGCTGCCGGCCAGTTCCCTCTGAGCCCTCAAACTTCCCTTCCCTAATGAAACAAGAGCTGCCTCCCTCCCTGGCTTTTGCCATCCAGCTGTTTCCTTTTTAAAATATACACTCATCTTTATTCAGTGAAGTTCCTGGGCAAACCTGACTCCTTTCACAGAAGAGTTGATAATCACATGAGGGATTAAAAAGGTCTTAGGAAAAAGACATATCTGGAAAATTTGGGGAATGAGTGGAAGAAGGGTAAAGAGAAACGAAGTTTAGTTTTGAAATGTTCTAAAAAAAAAAAAAAAGAAGAAGAAGAAAAAGAACTTGACTCTTAATATTTTAATCCTTGGGCGGCTCTGGACGTCATGTGGGTTTCAAGCACATTGTCCAGGAGGTTTACCCACACCTGCACAGCATCTTAAGGTTCCCACCTTGCCTGTTTCACCTTTTCTGGGCACGTGAAAGTAGCCTACCACCATAAACTTGGATTGTATAGGATCAGGCAGTGAAAAGGTGCCAACTTTCGGTGCAGCCTGCCAAGCCAAGTCAATGGACTGTAACGCTTTGCTTGTTCAAGTTGGCTTTAGTCCCTCTGCAATCTTCAGTGTGCCCTTGACATCATGGAAATTACCCACCAAAGTTAATGTCATCAGATGAGCCCTGCTAACTGTTTTAGAGAAGGTTCCCTGAATAAAACAACCTGTTTACTTCATAAACTTTCAGATTCACCCCCCTCTAAATATTTCAAGGAAAATGAACAGAGATCCTCTTTCAATGCCAGAGTGGCTAATTCTTTTTCTGTCTTATAACTGATAAGACCTCATGTGACTGGGAATGAACGCCATTCTACCCAAGCATCAGTTGAGTGTACTGTGTGAAAGGCCTACTTGATTAGATAAAGAGGTTAATTTGGTAGTTTAAACAGCTATGAGTTTTAAAAAAATAAAAAGTTCTCTTTCAAATCTGAGGAACTCTCCCTTCTCTAAAAATATTTCTTCTGATATAAAACTTCCAAAGGAATAATTTTTCACCAGAAATAGAAATGAAAAAAAAAAAGCATAAAAAAGAGACAAAAGAAACCAAAATAAAAAAGAATTTATAGTCACAAGGAAAACAATTGTAACTATGTGTGGTTCAGTTCAGTTCAGTTCAGTCGCTCAGTCATGTCTGACTCTTGCGACCCCATGAATAGAAGCATGCCAGGCCTCCCTGTTCATCACCAACTCCCAGAGTTCACTCAGACTCACTTCCATCGAGTACGTGACACCATCCAGCCATCTCATCCTCTGTCGTCCCCTTCTCCTGTCCCCCAATCCCTCCCAGCATCAGAGTCTTTTCCAATGAGTCAACTCTTC
>SJYX01018462.1:368437-393926 GCA_006410675.1 Oreotragus oreotragus
CATCTATTTCCCATGAAGTGATGGGACCGGATGCCATGATCTTCATTTTCTGAATGTTGAGCTTTAAGCCAACTTTTCACTCTCCTCTTTCACTTTCATCAAGAGGCTTTTTAGTTCCTCCTCACTTTCTGCCATAAGGGTGGTGTCATCAGCATATCTGAGGTTATTGATATTTCTCCCAGCAATCTTGATTCCAGCTTAATGTCCATTACTATGTGTGGTAATAGACATTAAGTAGACTTATTGTGGTGATCAATATCCTACAGAAAAATCTAAACAGTATGTTGTACATCTGATATTAATATAATATTCTATATCAATTATATCTCAATAAAATATATTATCAGATGAGATAATCTCATCATTGTTGTTATTTAGTCACTAAGTGGTTTCCTACGCTTTGAGACCCCCTACCAGGCTCCTCTGTCCATGGGATTTCCCAGGCAAGAATATTGGAGCAGGTTACCATTTCCTTCTCTAGGGGATCTTCCTAGCCCAAGGATTGAACCAACATCTCCTGCATTGGCAGGCAGATTCTTTTCCACTTGAGTCACCAAGAAACTGAGATAATCTTATCTGAGAACAATTATCAGGTGAGATAAAAATCAGCATCTACACTGGAAAGAAATGGGATTACAATAACCTGGTGCAGCATGGATCTGCACCAATTACTAAACACTTTCACACTTGAACTTCACAGTAACCCCGTTAAGATAGGGAGATATAAAGTTTGGTGCCAAGTCTCAAATATTTTTCAAGAAAGACATTTTCTTGGAACTAAAATCAGAATTTGCATCCTGGATACTGGCAACCTGGAGGCTATCGTCTGTGGGATTTTCCTGGAAGATTCTCCTATCTTAAAAGGAAGAGGGCCTGAGGGAGGGGGGCAGATCTAGATTATTACNTTGGAAAAAAAGTTATGACCAACCTATACAGCATATTCAAAAGCAGAGACATTACTTTGCCGACTAAGGTCCGTCTACTCAAGGCTGTGGTTTTTCCTGTGGTCATGTATGGATGTGAGAGTTGGACTGTGAAGAAGGCTGAGCGCCGAAGAATCGATGCTTTTGAAGTGTGGTGTTGGAGAAGACTCTTGAGAGTCCCTTGGACTGCAAGGAGATCCAACCAGTCCATTCTAAAGGAGATTAGCCCTCGGATTTCTTTGGAAGGAATGATGCTAAAACTGAAATTCCAGTACTTTGGCCAGCTCATGCGAAGAGTTGACTCACTGGAAAAGACTCTGATGCTGGGAGGGATTGGGGGCAGGAGGAGAAGGGGACGACCGAGGATGAGATGGCTGGATGACATCATTGACTCAATGTGAGTCTGAGTGAACTCCAGGAGTTGGTGATGGACAGGGAGGCCTGGCATGCTGCGATTCATGGGGTTGCAAAGAGTTGGACACAACTGAGCGACTGAACTGAACTTACCCTCCTTTACTCTGGATATTTTCACAGTCTGTCTTTCTCTTTTCCAGCTTTGACGGTTTTGAAGAGTACAGAATCTCCTCCACCTTTGTTTTAATAGAATGTTCCTCATTCTGTCTTGGATGTTTCTTTCTGATTAGGTTGAGGTTAAGCGTTCTTGGCTGGAGTCTGGCACAGGTGACATGTCCTTCCCAGGGTGTCATTTCTGGAGGCACATGATGCCCTTCTGTCCTTCATGGGTGATGTTAATTTTGTCAATAGGTGAAAATGTGGCCCAGTTTCTCCACTGTATCATTACTTTTTCTTTTAGCAGATAATTTGCAATCCATGGGAAGCAGTTGGACATAATGCAGATATCCTGTGCCTCATTAAAAGCTCCCCTTAGAACCTTCCTGCACACATCCCCTTCCTGTTGGTGGGGATATAAATTGGTGCAACCACTATGGAAAATAGTATGGAGGTTCCTCTAAAATGTTAAAATAATGTTATCAGACAAACCAGCAATGCCACTCCTGGGCATGTATTCAGAAAAGGCGAAAACTCTAATTGGAAAAAGATACAGGCATTCCAACGTTCATAGCAGCACTATTTACAATATCCAAGACATGGAAGCAACCTAAGTATCCACTGATAGATGAATTATAAAGAAGGTGTGATGTATATACACAATATAATATGACTCAGCCATACAAAAGAATGAAATAATGCCATTTGCAGCAAGATGGATGGACCTAGAGACTATCACACTAAGAGAAAGACAAATGTCGTACAATAGCACTTGTATGTAAAATCTAAGAATATATGTACGAATGAACTTACAAAACAGACTCGCAGACATAGAAAACAAACATGATTATGAAAGGGGAAAGTGGGGCAGGGGTAAATTAGGAATTTGGGATCAGTAGACACACATTACTGTATAAAATAGATAAGCAACAAGGACCTACTGCTTAGCACAGGGAACTATATTACTATTTTGTAGTGCCCTATAGAAGAAGGAGAAGGCGATGGAACCCCACTCGAGTACTCTTGCCTGGAAACTCCCATGGATGGAGGAGCCTGGTGGGCTACAGTCCATGGGGTTGCAAAGAGTCAGACGCGACTGAGCAACTTCACTTTTACTTTTCACTTTCATGCATTGGAGAAGGAAATGGCAACCCACTCCAGTGTTCTTGCCTGGAGAATCCCAGGGATGGCGGGGCCTGGCGGGCTGCCGTCTTGGGATTGCACAGAGTCGGACACGACTGAAGTGACTTAGCGGCAGCAGCAGTAACCTATAATGGAAAAGAATCTGAAAAAGAATATGTATGTGTTCGAGAATACATACATGTATACTAATGAATCACCTCGCTGTACAGCTGAGACTAACACAGTGTTGGCAGTTGAGTAGCACCCCCTTAGCTGTGGCGTCATTGACGGTCCTTATCAGGACCGCGGGAGAAGGCTGGTTTCCAGTGTCAGTGCTCAGTACTCCACTGCAGGTGAGATTCCTGCCTTCTTCCCATTCATTCGTTTATCTATCTATCCTTGGCAGAGACTCACAGATTCCAGTTTTTTAGTGGTTTGCATTTCAGTACTGTATTTAATGAACTGGGTCCTCAAACTGTCCCAGATTTGACCCTTGAGAACCCTTTCAAGCTGGCTGCTATATCTTTGTGATCTGCCCTCTTCTTTTTTTTTTTTTTTAAACAGTTGTGACACTTTCTGTCATAACAAGGTATTCCAGGTTCATTTTCCACCAACTGCCCTTCCTCAGGGTTAATTTCTCTGGAAAGCCTTGTTCCCTTTCAGCGGTCAATGATTGAATGGTTATCAACAGGCCAAGATCTGGGCACCAGATGTGCTTGTGACTACGTGAGGTGTCTTGCTATTTGAACCCTTCAGTGAACAGAGCTAGGAAATACATGCCGGTATATATACAAAATGCACATTACCAACATCTCCAATTCCAGTCAGTCCCAGGAGTGTTTTTTCTTGACTTGTCCCACTCGATTTGATGTCTCTTCCTTTACAGTGAGAGGCTGGCTTAAAATGACATCAAAACATTTACTATTTGTTCAATCCTATAATACATCCTTATAAAGTTTCAGAATTGTTTGATAAATAAAGAGTTGTTTGCAGTTCCCTGCCCCCTCCCCCAAATACTTCACCTATCCCTGAGCTGAAGGTATAGAGTCAAGTTTTGTGTCATAAACTATTTGGGTTTATCTATCTTTCTTTTCCCCCTTCAGGATAGATATGGTATTCATTTGAAATATATTTTATATTTTAGTCTCGCTCGCTCTCTCTCTTTTTTTTTTTTTAGTTAAAGGTTTGCCCTTCCCATTTTTATTGATTTAATTTCTTTCTGTCTTTAAAAAAAAATAGCTTGGAACATTAACCAACTCAAATCTATACAAAGGAGTTTGTTCAAGGAAGTATCCTTCTTCCCACATACCTTCCATCCTGTTCCTCTCCTTCTTGTAGATAAGGAACTTACTGCTTTCTGGAATATCCTTCCTGTGTTTCTTTGTGTAAAAAGAAGCAGAGGTGTGCATGCTTTATTGTTTTCCTGTCTGTCTTACAGTCAGAGTGTAGTCCACCATATATGCTCTTTGGCCCTTGGCTCTCTCCACGTAGCCTTGGCTCCAGAAATCGCTCTGTATCAGTTCACAGTGGTCTTCCTCATTCCTTTCCCAGCTGTGCCATGTGTACCATGGTCTGTTCAACCAGTCTTTATGCTCGGACATTTAGGTGGTTTCCAGTATTTTGCAATTACCAATAATGCTGTGGTGAATGCCCTTGTGCCTGTGCATTTTCATATCGTTGGAGATGTGTCTTCCAAATAAATTCCTGCAAGTGGGATTGCTCAGCTGAAGGATATAGAAGTGATTGAAAGTTTTCTTTGAAAATGTATTTAAGTAAAAAAAAATGTGAGAGTTCAAATCAAATGATTAACAACAAGTAGTTCAGGCAACACAGAGACACAGCAGAAATGGTAAAAGCAGGCCCATGACTAAAGTTTGAACAGAGCTGGACTAGGGCTTTCCCGGGGGTTCAAGTGGTAAAGAATCTGCCTGCCAATGCAGGAGACACAGGAGACTTGGGCTTGATCCCTGGGTCGGGAAGATCCCCTGGAGGAAGAAATGGCAACTCACTCCAGTATTTTTGGCTAGGAAATCCCATGGACAGAGGAACCCGGAGGACTGCAGTCCATGGGTCACAAAGAGTCAGACACAACCGAGCATGCACACACAGCGCACAGAGGACTAGGGTAGAGCTTCAGACCCTTTAAAACAGAAACCTGGTGGGGTAAGTGGGGGCTCCTGGTATAATAACTGAGGTTCAGATGGAGCTCCCTGGGGATTCATCGTCAGCACGTGGGTCCTGGCCTCAGTGTAATCAGAGAAAATCTGTCCACGTGAGCCCACTGGTCTGCTTGCCCTGGTGGCGGCAGCATGGTGCACGTACCCTGGGAGGGGAGTGAGGCCGCACCAAGGCAGGCATGGTGTCGGCAGGCAGATGGGGCAGCGGGGGCCCAGAAGGCTGTGTAGAACCATGCTGGACATCCTGATGCGGCATAAAGAGGGGTGCCCTTTGACCTTCCATCACTAAGCCCAGAGCCTCGTCAGCATCCACTTTTGAATATGGCTGTAGAATCTATTTTGGAACAGTGAGACTCTGGCGAGACCCTCTCCTCTAAAATCTGTTAGCCACTCCTCTCAGGCCCACCTAGCACTTTGCATACAGTTTCCAGGAGCTGGCAGACCTGGGTAAGGATCACTGGTTTCAAGAGTTTAAAGGACGAGGGAAGATGGCATTGGAAGAACTGTTGTATATTTTACCTAGAAAATTATGTGAAGCAGCTCATCCTACACTTAAGCCTGCCGGAGGAGTTGTGTGTTGGGGTGGGGGGCAGCGTGGGAGGTATGGGGGTACAGCTATGAGAACCAGGGTGACACAGCCAAGGTTTGGAAGCCCCGTTGTGTGTGGAGAGGCCCTTATGGGCCTGATTCTGCACCAGGAGTGACCTGGAAAGTGGGAGGTGGGGCAGGCTTGGCTTCTTGTGTGGATTTTCCAGCTGTGTGAAGAGTGACTATCGAACTTCCCTGATGGTCCGGTGGTTAAGATGCTGCACTTGCACTGCAGGGAGCATGAGTTCGATCCCTGGTAAGGGGAATTCCACATACTGCATGGTGCAGCCAAAATGAAGAGTCATTCTACTTCTGGGTTTCTGTTTCCTCATATTCAGTCTCTAGGACCAAACTAGTGGTTTTCAGGCCATTTTGTGGGAAGCTGCAGAATTCCCGAAAGGAGCTCCAGGGGCCTCTGTGGAGGGCATGAGGGGCCCTGTGGTCAGAGATATTTGGGCACACGCCCAACCTATCCCTGGAACAGCTCTGTGCTCAGCTCTTAGCATGGCGGCGCCTTGGGAAATTGTTCAGAATCAGTGTGCACCTGCTAACAGTTTGCTGGGTGCTAGGCTGACTTATCTTCAGCTTCACCGCTGCTCTGGAACTCTCAGAGTGTCCAGGGAGATTAAAAAGCCAAAAAGGAACAGCTGCATCACAGCAGATGGAGGCACTAGGGCTTGGCCCTGTAACCTTGGGGAGTCCTTGGAGCTGAGTTCCTGCTGTGTCAGCCCAGCAGGCCAGGAGGAAGGGGGCCTCGCAGCAGGGTGGGAAGCAGGTCAAAGGTCACAGGGCAGACACCAGAGGCTGGCACCATTGTCTCACCTGATAGTCTTCAGATGACATGTCCCAACAGTAAACACATACATAATTCAACACACATCTCCCATGTATATATATATATATATATACATTTATTATGGACTATACATATTTGTATTAATGTGCAAATGTTATGTACATCATAACATGAACAAACTAGATTTTTTTAAAAGATAATAGTTAAAAATAAAGAGGTTTTGCCTAGCGAATCATCTTGCATACCCACTGGGATGTCTGCACCCCACTCTGGGGGAGAGGAGAGCTGTTGGGAGGCCCCTGAAGGAGGCTAGTGGAGGGAGTGTGGGAGGAAGGAGGCAAATGGTGCCTCTCAGATGGCAGCGCCTCCTGCCCTCTGCCGTGGCTGTGGCTGCATGCACTGTGGTTTACTCAATAGCTCTTGGTGAATTGACTCAGTGGTTTTGTCTTAAATTTAGCTTCATCCTAAGCAGTAGCATCCACAAAACAGACTTTCTGTGCAGTTAGAATTTTCTTCTAATGCATGTTAAAATAAACACAAAACTGTGCAAACACATGGCACTTAAAAGTTGTGTGTCAGCCCCCACCTGTGTGATGGGGCTTACACCATGGGGGACTCTGATCTGTGTTGTCTGACTTCAGACCATGCTGGGAGGGAGGGGCCTGGTGAGAGCAAGCCCCCTCCCCCAGGTCCAGGCCCGTTGTTGGCGTGGGGGGATGCAGTCCTCCCAGCCAGACGACAGTCGCAAGCACAGTCACACTTAACAGTCCCAGAAGGGAGGCCAGGATGCAGCCCACCCCCATGAGGACATTGCACACACGTGGATCGCAGGTTGGAGGTGCTCTACACATCACAGCTGCTGAGTGTCATTGCCAGCCCTGCCTGGCCCAGGCAGACCCATCAGACATGATCCACTCCAGGGATTTGTATTGAGCATTTGCCTTATGCCAGGCCCTGGACTAGACACTGCAGTTCTGGTGGAGAACAAGACAGATACGGCAGCTCCTCTCATGAAGCCCACGTCCTAGGGTGGGAAAGGCGGACAGGAAACAAGCACACCAGTAGAGAATGTAAAATCCAGGTGCAGGTTTCTCCCGAAATCTGAAAGTAGAGCCCTTTTGTAAGAGAAGATGGTGTAAAGCCAGGATGCAGTTCCCTTAGGACACAGCTTGCTAACAGATGCCCAGAGTAAGTGGACACAAGGCACCAGCACAGCGCTATGGCAGCTCCACGTTGAGGTGCTAACTAACTCTGCTTCCCAGGAAGGAGTTTGGCGGGGCCGCTTCCACGCTCAGGGTGCACGCTGCCTCTGTAATGACTGCTGCAGCACCAACACTAAATGCTATTTCTGCTTTTCTCCTATTTTTGTAAAAGGGAAAGTCCTTTTCAGGTTTCTTTTAGTTAGAAAAAACAGGTACTAATACAGGTCTTTCCATAAAAGCCAAGTGGCCTAAAAGCAAAACTTCAAAAAGTGGGGATACCTGTAGTTATAAATATCATAAAGTAAAATCAAGAGGAGGGGGGAGGGGACATGTCTGTGGAAGAATTCCAAGTAATTTATGTAGCTGCCCTCCCTCAAGGAGACAGAACATAGCTCTGTAATCCTCAAGTGTGAGCTGCATTTAATGACTTGCTTCCGAAGGGTGTGGGATGCAAGGAGGAGGAAAAGTCCCTCTCCAGTGGAGGACCCTGACCAGCTTTCCCTTGGCCGAGTGATACAGATGAACATCCCCTGTCATAAGTCACGCTGTGCCCTTGATAGGAGGTGATGAGACAGCACTTCCTCTCTGTGGCCTTCCTCCCAGAAACCCATAAGCCCAGTCTACTAATAGGAAGAATGTCGCTGAAACCCAGATTGCGGGACGTCCTAAAAATGCCCGACCAGACTCCTCAATCCATGTTATCCGGAGGAAGGGAGGTCTGAGGAACAACTATTGCAGCCAAGAGGAGCCTAAGATGTGACAGCTGGATATAACGTGGTTGTCCAGGCTGGGATCCTGGAACTGAAAAAGGATATTGGGGAGAAACGAGGGAAATCTGAATGAAGTATGGAGTTGAGTTCATAATAACTTGGAGAGGTAGAGGGAAAACCGATGGGGAGGGTGTCTGAGAAGACATCCCTGAAATGGCAGTGTTTGAGTTGAGCCTCGAGTGACGTGATTGAGTGGTGCCTGGGGAGGGAAGACTGGGGTAAGAATGTTCCAGGCAGAGTAAGCAGCCGTGTAAAGACCCCGGGGCAGGAGCAAAGCCGTGCAGGTCAAAGGAGAATGACAGGAAGCGCAAGACAGCTGGTGGGGCAGAGAGGGCCGGAGGTGCAGTCCGTGGTGGTCAAGGGCCGGGCTGTGCGTGGCCTTGATACCGTGGATGGCGTTTGGATTTTGTTCTGAGTGTGATGGGAAGGCTGAAGGGGACCTGGGCTCATTTCTGCTTAAAATCACTTGGTTCTGTGTGGACAACAAATTGGGGTTGGGGGTGGGGGCGGTGGGCGCAAAATAAGCAGTGGGAGGCTCTTGCTTGGGTCAGGGGAGACGATGGCAGAGCCCAGGTCAGCACCTCTCCTTCCTGAGAGGACACACCGGCCCACCTGTCGTCATCCTTTCCCCTCACCATATTTCCTGAAGATGGGGGGCAGCCCTTGAACTCTGGGTTCTAAGAACTAAGTGTTTGATGATCCACACCCGCTTGTCAAGGAACTCTATTATGGGACAGCTCATGACACAGCCACCATCCACACTGAACTCAGAATGCTTTCCTTCGTTGGTTCAGACCTTTTTCTGAAAATGAAAACGTACGTGGTGCTCAAGTCGGGTGCTGTGAAAGTTGCCCCTGTTTAATTGGGAGAAATACAGTGAGGTGCCTCCCCCCTCTGCCCTCTGGAAGCTGTAAGTGGGAAATAAAACCAAGGCTTTGAGCACGGCAGAGCCCATGCTACAGCGTGAATGGGTTTGGAACATTTTTAGTGGATTCGGTTATGTTTTGTTAACCACATGTCATTTCTTCCGCGCTCTCCAATTCCTCTGGGAAGTGTGGTATCGATAGAGGAGAATAGATACCTGTTGAAGTAAATCATGGCAGTCTGGGCTTTCCTGTCAAGATCAGACGCCGTTTCTTGACATTGCCAAGCTGAAAGGAGAGGGGGTGCGGGCCCCATCTGATTGCTCCCGGCGTGGGTGTTGCGGGGGCTGCTGTCGCCACTGTCGAGTGTGTGGTGGATGTTTGCAGAGCGGTCTACCGGTCTCCCTCTGGAGCACAAGAGTGTCTGTGAAACTCCATCTGGGGCCACGCAGGCTCATCCCAGTGTCTGTCTGCTTCCAGAGATAGAGATGGTGATCATGGAGCGCAGCAAGCTCCCGGAGCTGGCGGCCAGCACCTCCGTGCAGGAGCAGAACACCACGGACGAGGAGAAGAGCGCCGCCACTGGCCTGGACAGTGTCCAGTGGAGCAGGTAGCTGCTGGGCCGGGCGGAGGGCTGCCCCTGCGCCAGCCTTCCGCCGCTGCTCGGTGTCTGGGATGAGGTGAGGCGGGGGAGTGCCCTGGCCCGGTGCCCACGGAGTGTAAGCCGGGCCTCATCCCGCCACCCGGTAGCCTCTTCTGCTCCCCTCCCTGGCCTCCTGAGGCGCCGCTCCTCTTGAGAGACCACGGGGACGGAGCTGGCCCTCAAGGCCATGGTACTCACAATGGAATGAATGAGTGAGGCGTGACACCACCATTCTAGGCACTTCAGTGCTGGTCCTGACAGGGTGTGGCCTTGTTCATCGGGCCACTCCTGGCTGTGCCCTGCTGCCCCCAGGAAGGATGCCCCTGGGGGCTGCCCCCGGGAAGGATGCCCCTGGGGGCAGCATTTGGATTTTATGACCTCATTGGCTCACTGCCGCCATGCTCACCACTGTCTATGGGGCCTGCCCTGGTGACTCAGCGGAACTGCCTAATGCTGCTGTCCACCCTCGACTTCTTGGCTGGTAGTTCATTTCAGTGATGGCTGCCTAAACTGTTACACTATGCAACCTTCTAGACGCCAGCTTTCCTGCAGCCTGGCTGGAGCGCCACCCCTTCCAGAAGGAATCGGGTGGAGGGCTGCTGCCAAAATTGCAGCGAACTGTTAGAGGGTTTCTCCACCCCCGCGCCATTTCCTTGTCGAATGCCTGCGGTGATCTCCGAATCCCGTGTCGGTGGTAGTGAGTGCGCAGCGACCGGGTTTCTCTGTCGGCCTGCAAGGCATTCACTTCCTGAACTCTCATGGTGGACGAAATAATAAACACACACGCTCACCCTATTTATTCATCCAACTTAGAGTGAAGTCTTGAAGCACACCAGTCTTCTCCTGCAGGTCTTGTTTATCTCTTTGCTTGACATGTGTTTCAGTTATCTAACAGAAAAGATCAATTTTTTTATCGGATGCACGGGGGAGCCATTTTTAGTTTTGATTAAATAAAAATCTTTGCAGCACACTGTGGGTTATCAGTTGTACTGCCAAGGACCTTTCTAATTTTATTTTGTGGCCAAAAAAAAAAAAAAAGTAACACTGGGAGCTCTGAAAATTAAGGGAACCATTCTAAACACAGAACGGGGAGGGAAAGACAACCTTCAGGTGCTTGGCTCAGCTTTAATTAGAATACACATCATTAAAAAACTGAAAATAACTTGTCATGAGGGATGTGCACCTGCTTAACACATCATTGCACGCTCAGTTGCTCAGTTGTGTCTGACTCTTTGGGAGCCAGTAGACTGTATCTGACTCTTTGTGAGCTGGTAGACTGTAGCCCGCCAAGCTCCTCTGTTCATGGGATTTCCCAGGCAAGAATAATGGAGTGGGTTGCCATTCCCCTCTCCAGGGGATCTACCTGACTGAGGGATTGAACCTGCATCTCCTGCACTGACAGGCAGATTCTTTACCATTGAGCCTGCAGGGAAGCCCGTTCAGTTTCTTAGGATCTAGTAAATGAAAACAGCATGTATTTTGCATACTGTGATGATACTGTAGCTTTCCTAAAGGAGGAAAAACACTTGTGTACTGTCAAAAAGTCAACAGACCAAAATGTTATGTTTGAGTATTGGAGTTGAGACTTCCTTTTTTCCCCTGAATCTTAGTGAAGAGAGGGGATTTTTCTCTTCAAGTTGATTGAGATTGTTTCTTAACTTATGGTGACTTTGGCATCTTCTGCCACGTGGTTCGTAGTGGGAGCTGATCCTGCGTCCTGAGCTGAGCCACATGCAGACTTGTGGCCCTGAGAAACTTTGAGCAAGAGCTGTGCTCAGCTCTGAGACCGGGCTCCAAGGGGAGACTGGCCCCGGTGGAGAGCTGCCATGGCCTTTGCAAAGGTGTTGCGTGTTGGTTGTCAGAGACACCCCCTCAGTCCCCTGCCCTCTCACCTCCTGGCACTGAGCCGGGAGGAGGGTATTGAGGATGAGGGAGGGGACAGTTCTCCTTGACATGAACTGGACCTTGACATTGGTCCACTTTCCACAGAAACAACATAGAGCAAAGTGGAACTGTCCTCATATTCCCCACACACGGTGGGCTAGCTCTGCATTCATGGTGAAATACAGAACTAAGAAACCGGAAACCACTCAGAACCTTCTGTCTTAAAAAAAAAAAAAAAAGACAACTTAAAATTTTTAAAGTTAATAGACATTTAGAAAATGTAAAAAACCTTGAAAAGTATAAAGGAGGAAAAGTCTTCATAATTCAAAAGCAGCTGTTACTAGCATTTTGGTGATTTCTTGCCAGTTTTCAATGCCAATATAGTGGAAATTCTGCCGTTTCCCCCCAGTAGCTTATAAGATACTATGTCTATTATTTTTGGTTTTGGTTTTCTCTAACATCAAACTCCAAGTATCTTTTTCACTCTATTGTCCTCTTAGTGAACACAATTCTAGTGGCTTCATGATACTTCGTCTCATAAAAGATGGTCCATTCACCCAGCCCTCCCTCTGCTACTGGGCATTTGGTTATTTGTATTATTCCCAGATGAAAATACAGTCCAAATTCCAAGCAGTTGGTTTGCAAAAAAAGTGTTTTTTAATACTTTATCCTGTTCTTAAGTTTGGAAGTGTTATTGCTGGGGGCTGAGAGAAAAACAGATCCACACATGGCAGAACTATTCACACATCAGAATGGTGATGGCTGATCTGGGGCAGGGGAGGGTCTGGGGCTCCAGAGAAGTAGAACTTGAAAGTAATGTTCCTTAAAAGTTTCTTCCTTTAATTTCTGTGTATTATTTGAAATGTTATGACAAGTGCATTTCACTGCTTTTCTGCATTTTTCAATATATTTTGAATCAGTGATACCTTTGTGGAGTTCAGAAGTCAAAAAAGTATAAAAAGTTATGCAGCGAATAGGTCTCTGTGTTTCTCTGCTGCACCTTCTCGCTCCCCCTAGTCAGCAGTGTTGACCATGGCTTATGTCCTTCGAGGGGTTAAGTGTGCCCTTTGTCACTCATTGAGGCTCTCTGCTCTCTTGGCTTCAAGCTGGCATCCGGGGGCAGCCGCAGACAGTCACAGGGTCAGAGCCTTCTGCCAACAGACCAAATCTGTGCACATTCTATTATCCTCTTGTTGAAGTCTTTCCAGGCCAGGCCCTTCAGCCAGAAGGGCAGCATTCAGGCTGTGCCATTTATGTATTTGTAGCTGCTCGATAGGTCTCACCCACAAAGCATCAGAGGCGATGCTTCCTATCGATCCCTCCTAACCAGGGAAGGTCAGCCCACGAAACTGCCAGGTCAGGACCTGCCAAAGCAAGATCCTGGAGAAGTGCCTGTGGAATCCTCAAAGTAGAAGTGCAACAGCAGCTCGCATGTCTGAGCACTTTTCACCTGGGCCTGGGCCTGTGTTAGTGCCACTCTGTTGTCATTTCACTTGAACCCTCACTGTAAACCCTGGGAGGGTTCATTGCCCATCTCACAGATGGGGGGTTGTAATTTACCCAAGGGTTTGCAGCTAAGAGGCAGAGTCAGCATTTGAACCTCAGCAGTCTGGCTCCAGGGTCCACAGTCTGAAATGATCCAGGTTTATTGGTACCTTGTCTGCTATTGTGAGTCTATCACATTGCCCCGTTTTCCTCAGTCTCTTTTCACTCTTTGAACTGCTGCTGCGGTGTGTCCATGCTCTGTCTGCCCACTGGCTTGGGAGTGCCACAAGACCACACTTATCCCGAGTCTGGGACAGCGGGTGGACCACTGCTGAGTGTTCCTTAGTCAGTTTCCCCAGACACGACAGCTTCCCGGGGCAGAGCCTGCCTGTCAATCACCTCTGTGTCCTCCGTGCCTGTGGCTGAACTGGGCACATGGTGGCCGTCTGTGCTGCTGGTGCGTGCGTGCTCAGTTGTGTCCAACTCTTTTCGACCCCATGGACTATAGCCGGCAGGGCCCGCTGTTCATGGGATTCTCGCAGCAAGAATTCTAGAGTGGGTTGCCATGCCCTCCTCCAGGGGGTCGCCCCAACCCAGGGGTTGAACTTGTGTCTCCTGTGTTGGCAGGCGGGGTCTTTACCACCAAGCCACCTGGGAAGCCCATGCTGCTGATTGGAGGGGGGCAGAGGGGTAAGCGCTGTGAAGGGCAAAGACAGCCGGCATCCTGTGTGCAGGTGAGGCTCACGCGGGCCCCTCTCTTCCAGACCCTTCCTGGATATGGTGTACCACGCCCTGAATAGCCCGGACGACGACTACCACGCGTTGTTCGTGCTCTGCCTGCTGTACGCAATGTCTCACAACAAAGGTGAGCCACTCAGCTCGTCTGCCTCCAGGGGAAAGGACAGCTGCTTTCCTTGAAGAATTTCCTTTCTGGTTTTGGCAGACTCCCACAGAACCTCTCTACAGCCTCATTAGAGTTTCTCAGGTGCTTTTCTGCACACTGAGGCCACAGGACTCGGTTACTCAGGCAACACAGGGGTGGGTAGGGGGTGGTGGAGATGGAGGTTCAAGCGTTGACTGTCCAGCACAGCATGACTGTGTTCACACTGTGGTTTGCTCTCGACCCCTCAGTCTACAACTGACTTAAGCTTCCGACCTCTTTCCTAACATCAGAACAAAGATCAGTCAAATTGCAATCTTAGTTTTGCTATTTATAATAGTCAGTGCACCATTCTGGGTTCAGAGCTAAAATAGACTCTGAGTGGATTGTGTGGAAGTGTAGGTTTCCTTTCTGAAGAAAGGTGTGGTTCTCTGGCTTCCCCTGTTGAGGCAGAGCGGTCAGGATCAGCCTCTCACGGAGCTGACGGTTTTGATTAGAATCCATTCATTCACTTCCTCTCTGAGAACAGCCGCTGGTTGTGTACCACCTGGCTTGACACGAACGAGTTCTGAACCCACCACATCAGAAGCTCTTTGAAGGAGAAACCAAGAGTATTCCTTCTGGCCCCTGCCAAGCGCTGGGCTCGGCAGACCCGAGACCTTGCAGCAACGTCTGATGTTGTTTTAGTAGCTTTTTCAAAAGCTTGTTGGGGGGTAGTTAAAGGTGGGTTTTACTGAGATGGTCTATGGCTGGAGTCATTTTGTGGAGGGCCAAGCACTCAACAAAACAGAATATGTATTTATTCTGAAATAATTAATGTGTGCGTGCTTACTCAGTGGCTTCAGTCATGTCTGACTCTTTGCAACCCCATGGACTATAGCCCGCCAGGCTCCTCTGTCCATGGGATTATCCCAGCAAGAATACTGGAGTGGGTGCCATTTCCTACTCCAGGGGATCTTCCCGACCCAGGGATTGAACCCGTGTCTCCTATGGCTCCTGTATTAGCAGGCAGATCCTTTACCACTGAGCCACCTGGGAAGCCCTTGATAAATACGTTGATTTGTGGCAAAAGAAGATACAGTGAAGAAGGCCCCCTTTCCCACATTGGTCCTCCACCTCGTCTTCAAAGGCCATTTGTGTTAACAGTCTCTTGCATCTTTTTAAAGATACTTGTACAAGCCCAGTTCAGTTCAGTTCAGTTGCTCAGTCGTGTCCGACTCTGCAACCCCATGAATCGCAGCACACCAGGCCTCCCTGTTCATCACCATCTCCCGGAGTTCACTCAGACTCATGTCCATCGAGTCCGTGATGCCATCCAGCCATCTCATCCTCGGTCGTCCCCTTCTCCTCCTGCCCCCAATCCCTCCCAGCATCAGAGTCTTTTCCAATGAGTCAACTCTTCTCATGAGGTGGCCAAAGTACTGGAGTTTCAGTNCAAAGAGTCGGACACGACTGAGCGACTGAACTGAACTGAACTGAACTGATAGCCTTTGACACAGGAATTCTACTTTGGGTGGTTTATCCCACAGATATACTTCCATGTGTACAAAACAGTATGTGCATAAAGCTATTGTTAGCAGAACTGCTTGCAATAAGCCTGAAACAACCCAAATTTCACCTATATGGGCAGTTTGCTGTTTAGTTGCTAAGTCATATCCGACCCTTTGCAACCCCATGGACTGTAGCACACCAAACTCCTTTGTCCATGGGATTTCCCAGGGAAGAACACCAGAGTGGGTTCCCACATCTCCTGCACTGGCAGTCGGATTCTTTACCGCTGAACCACCAGGGAAGTTCACCATGAATTTGTTACTTAACCACAACTGCTGCTGCTGCTAAGTCACTTCAGTCGTGTCCGACTCTGTGTGACCCCATAGACGGCAGCCCACCAGGCTCCCCCATCCCTGGGATTCTCCAGGCAAGAATACTGGAGTGGGTCGCCATTTCCTTCTCCAATGCATGAAAGAGAAAAGTGAAAGTGAAGTCGCTCAGTCTGTCCGACTGTTAGCGACCCCATGGACTGCAGCCCACCAGGCTCCTCCGTCCATTGGATTTTCCAGGCAAGAGTACTGGGGTGGGGTGCCATTGCCTTCCCCGCTTAACCACAACAATTAAATTCAAAAGAACAGGTCTAAAACACTAGAAAATTATAGTATGTAATCAAAAGGCCAGGAAGTTGGAGTAAAAGAGTTCTAAGTTTTTTATACTATTCAGGAAGACTTATCTATGTACCACTCATTGCTTACCTGTACCTTCTGATTTCATGGATAACTCTGTGCCATTGGCTTAGTCCTGTAACACAAAGAAAATGCTTTTCTTAAAAAAAATTGAGATATAATTGACATATAAATTAGTTTCAGGTGCACGATTGGTTCATTATCTGTATATACTGCAAAATGACCACCAAATAAGTCCAGTTAACATTCATTACCATAGTCACAATTTTTTTTTCTTGTGGTGAGAACTGTAAAAAAAGTTATTAATTTGGTTGTACTGAGTCTTAGCTGCAGCATGCAGGATCTTCAGTTGAAACATTCGACTCTTAGAACTCTTAGTCATGGTATGTGGGAGGGATCCAGTTCCCTGAGCAGAAATTGAACCTGGGCCCCCTGCATTGGGAGTGTGGAGTCTTAGGCACAGGACCACCAAGGAAGTCCCATGGTGAGAACTTTTAAGTTCTCTCTTAGCATGCAATACAGTATTATTAACTATAGTCCACATGTTAGGCATCATAGTCCCAGGACTTGTTTGTAACTGGAAGTTTGTGCCCTCTGACTCCCTTAACTCATCTGCCTCCCCTAACCCCATCTCTGGCAACCATCAATCTACTCTCTGTCTCCATGAGTTTGTTTGAGACTCCAAATATAATTGATATCATATAATACTTGTCTTTCTGTCTGGCTTACTTTTCTTAGTATAATGCCTTTGAAGTGCATCCATGTAATCACAAATGGCAGGATTTCCTTCTTTTTTAGAGCTGAATAATATTCATATATATACAGTTGACTTATACAACACATCTTCTTTATCCATTCACCCATCAGCGGACACTTAGATGCTTCCATCTCTTGGCTACTGCAAATAATTCTACAATGACCATAGGGATGCAAATGTCTTTTCAAGTGTGTTCATTTCCTTTGGATAAATACCCAGAGGTGGAACTGCTGGATCCTTTGGTAGTTCTAGTTTTGACTTTTTTGACAAGCCTTCATGCTGTTTTCCATAGTGGCTGTATCAGTTTACATTCCCACGGCCAGGAAGATTCCCTTTTCTCCATATCCTCACCAATACCTGTTACTTCTTGATTTTTTTAAAAAATAATAACCATTCTAAAATGTGTGAAGTGATATCTCGTTGTGCTTTTGATTTGCAGTCCCCTGACAGTGATGTTGAGTAGCTTCTCATGTACCTGTTGGCTATTTGTATGTCTTCTTCGGGAAAATGTTCATTCAGATCCTCTGCCCATTTAAAAACTGGATTGTTTTGTCTTTTGCTATTGAGTTGAGTTCTTTACATATTTTGGATGTTAACCCCTTGTCAGATCTATGTT
The DNA here is from genome assembly GCA_006410675.1 of Oreotragus oreotragus. NCBI lineage: Eukaryota > Metazoa > Chordata > Mammalia > Artiodactyla > Bovidae > Oreotragus > Oreotragus oreotragus. Next base: position 385,831 of record SJYX01018462.1, read on the forward strand.
TTGCAAATATTTTCTCCCATTAGATAGTCTGCCTTTTCATTTTGTTGATGGTTTCCTTTGTGGTGCAGGATTTTTTTTAGTTTGACATATATATCAAACTTACTTTTACTTTTGGTGTCAAATCCAAAAAATCATTGCCAAGACTGATGTCAAAGAACTTACTCCCTATGTTTTCTTCTAGGAGTCTCAAGTCTTTAATTCATTCTGAGTTAACTTTTGTGTATGGTGTAAGATAGTGGCCTAGCTTCATTCTCTTGCAGGTGGATGTCCAGTTTTCCCCAAATCAGAAGCAACTCCAATGTCCTTCAATGGATAAATGGGTAAACAAACTGTGGTACACTCATATCATGAAATATTGGTAGGTAAGAATTGATGCTTTTGAATTGTGGTGGTGGAGAAGACTCTTGAGAGTCCCTTGGACTGCAGGGAGAGCAAACTAGTCAATCCTAAAGGAAATCAACCTTGAATAGTCATTGAAGGACTGATGCTGAAGCTTCAATACTTTGGCCACCTGATGGGGAGAGCCAACACGTTGGAAAAGACCCTGATGCTGGGAAAGGCTGAAGGCAAAAGAAGGGATAGGCAGAGGATGAGATGGTTGGATAGTATCACCAATTCAGTGGAGACGAATCTGGGTAAGCTCTGGGAGTTTGGAGGATAGGGAAGCCTGGCATGCTGCAGTCCATGGGGTCTCAAAGAGTCTAACATGACTTAGCAACTGAACAACAATATGAAGACTAGCAGCCTAGCAGTCACTGAAAGGGCTAATACAGGCTTGGAGCTTCTCAAAGGCTCCGTCCCCAAATAACTGTCATTATTTGACCTGCCTGGCTGCTGCTGCTGCTAAGTCACTTCAGTCATGTCTGACTCTGTGCGACCCCATAGACGGCAACCCACCAGGCTCCCCCGTCCCTGGGATTCTCCAGGCAAGAACACTGGAGTGGACTGCCATTTCCTTCTCCAATGCATGAAAGTAAAAAGTGAAAGTCAAGTCGTTCAGTCGTGTCTGACTCTTAGCGACCCCATGGACTGCAGCCTACCAAGCTCCTCCGTCCACGGGATTTTCCAGGCAAGAGCACTGGATTGTGGTGCCATCACCTTCTCAGTTCCTTGTAAACCACCACTGGCAGGGCTTGTGTTTATTTCAGCTGACTCAGAGCTCATTCACTGTGAGTACCCTTTTCCCTGGAGCATTTATTGAAAATAACCAGTGGCAACTGTGTAACATCACAGGTGCTTCAGGTGATAACAACTGGGGAGGGGAAAGAAGAAGCTGACCAAAACCTTAAAAGGAAAAACTTTGGAGTAAGATATCTATAGGAATACTTGAAAAGTTTCAACATATTCTTGGATATCTAGAAGGCCACTTGTATGCGCATGGCTGTGTGCACGCCTAAGAAAGGCCTGAGATGACCTTAATTTCACTCACTGCTGAGAGACCTCGAGGCTCTGCACAAGCAGGAAGTAAAGACTAAGGCACAGCTGTCAACAGTGTGCTGGATTCTTGAAGCTATACCCTAACATCACACACACACACCCTATACCCTAACATCACACCCACACACACACCCCTATACCCTAACATCACACACACACATCCCTATACCCTAACATCAAACTCACACACACCCCATAGCCTAACATCTCATACACACACACCCCTATACCCTAACATCACACACACATCCCCCTATACCCTAACATCACACACACACATACCCCTATACCCTAACATCACATACACACACACACCCCATACCCTAATATCACACACACACACACACACACCGATACCCTAATATCACACACACACCCCTATACCCTAATATCACACACACACACACACCCTATACCCTAACATCTCACACACACACACACATACCCCAGCAAAGGCCAGGAGACTTATCAATTCAAGGCAGGTAAGAGAATAGCTGTCCATTCATTACCTGATCACTAAACTAACCAAGCAGAGATTGTAAGTGGCCAGGCATGACAAAGAATACAGACTTACAGAATTAGTTCAGGAAAGTCACTAAAACAAATAGCAGCAGCAGCAGCAACAAGCAGCAACACCAATAAACCCTAGGAAGAGCAGGGAATGTGATATCCAGAGTGCCGCATCATATTACTGAAACGTGTTTTCAAAAAGCACGTGAGACATGCAAAGAAACAGGAAAATATGACATAAACGTGGTGGTGTGGGGACGGGGTGGGGGGGCAAGGAAGCAATTAATAGAAACTGTCTAGCAGAAAGCCTAGATGGATAGACTTCACTAGACAAAGAATTTAAATCAGCTTTTATAAATTTGTTTAAAGAACTAAAGGAAATCATGTCTAATGAACTAAAGGAAAGTGTAAGAATGTTTCACCAAACAAAGACTAAAAAAAGAAACAACATAAACATAAATCCCAATACATAAAGAGAGCTTCAGAGGAATCCTCTGGTGGCCCGTTGGTTAGGACTCAGCACGTTCATTGCCGTGGTCCGGGCTCAATCCCTAGTCAGGAACTAGGATTCCACAAGCCATGTGGCATGGCCAAAAAAGAAAAAGAACTTAGTTCAACAACTGAAATGAAATTTTTTACTAAAGGAGCATGACTGTAGGTTCAAGCTGGCAGAACGAAGAATCAGAAAACTTGAAGATATGTCAATTGAGATTCTCCAGTCTAAGGAAAAGAAAGAGAGGAAAAAAAAAAAAAAAAGGAAAGTGAACAGAGCTTCAGACACCTGTGAAATACCATGAAGTGTACCAACATGTGCATAATGGAGGTCCCAAAAGGAAAGAAAAGAACAACAAAATTGGGGGTAAATAATGGCCCAAAATGTCCCAAAATGCATGAAACTCAAGAAGCTCAACACATCCTAAGTAAGATAAACTCAAACAGACCCATATCTAGATACATCACAATCAAACTGTCATAAACCAAGGACAAAGAGAAACTTGAAAGCAGCAAGACAGATATCATTACTCACATATAAGGAATCCTCACTAAGATTAACAGCTGAATTCTCACCCATCAACGTCAATATTCTGGTTGTGATATTTCCTATAGTTTTGCAAGATGCTACTATTGGAAGAAACTGGATAAAATGTAATGGAATCTCTCTATTATTTCTTATAAGTGCTTGTGAATCTACAGTTACTGCAAAATTAAAAATTTAACACACACACTTCAAACACTTGGATCCAAGATAAAATCATAATAGAAGCATAAAGATATTTAGAATTGGGCAATAATAAAAATACTGTATATCAAGACTTGAGAAACAAACAACAGTGGTAATTCAAGCTAAACTTATCATCTTGATGCTTTTATTAGAAATTTTAAAAATCTGAAAATTAAAAAAAAAAACTAGGCACCTAACTTGTTAGAAAAATAACAGAATAAAATGAAAGGAAGCATATTAAAATGATTAGAGCAACATCAGAAAAAATAAACTAGAGATGATCAACAAGGCCAGGAGCTAGCGATCTGGGGGGAGAAAACTAATGAAATTGATGGAGACTTGTGGTAAAAGAGATAAGAAAGAAGAGAAGAAAAAATACTTGTAATGCAAAGGGGAGCATAACTATAGGTGCAGCAGAGATTTAAAAGGAAACATTCTGCAAAACTTAGATGAACAAAATTTTAGAAAAACATTCCAACTTTCCAAGAAACAGTTCATTTCATATACAAACTCTTCCAGAAAATTGAAAAAGAGGAAACATTTCCAACTCATTCTATGAGACTAATAAAACTTAATTTCCAAAACTATCAAATTATAGTCAATCTCACTTGTGACCGTAGATGCAAATACATTAATTAAAATGTTAGCAAACCAAATCAGTGATGTATAAAAGAGACAATAAATCATGACAAACCCAGGTAAATTCCGGAGACACAAGAATGGTTTAATATTAGAGAACCAATTCTTTACATTAAGAGTAAAGGAGGAAACCAATTATCATGTTAATAGATGCAGAAGAAGTATTTGTTAAAACTCAACACTCGTCATGATTAAACAACTTTTAGCAAAGTGAGAATAGAAATGATCTTTCTGAGTCTGTTAAAGAGTATCTCACAGAACACTGAAGGCAAACATCATTCTTAATAGGGAAATGTCAGAAGCATTTCCTTAAAAACTGGAGTAACAAGGCAGGGGCGTCTACTGCCTCTAACATCGTGCTGAAGGTCAGTAAGACAGAGAGGGCTGTGGGGGTTGGGGGGAGAAAGGGAAGGAAGGCGGGAAGGAAGGGAAGAAGGGATGAAAGAAAGGGGGAGGAAGGTAGGTCAGACCTAATGTTTGAAAAGGGATGATCAAAACTATCACCTATAATTATCTACAAAGAAAACCCTGAAGAACCAACCACATTATTAGAAATAACAAAGTTTAGCAAGGTGGCTACATACAAGATGGACAGGCAACAATAAACTGTACTTCCAATACCAGTAACTTAACGGAAAAAAAATTAAGATATTATTTATATATAAGCAGTGGTGGCAATGACATTGTAGCTTGCTCCTCCAGTCTCCTTTCAATTCTGAGATCCCTTGCTTCAGTCCTTCCAATAAATGCTATTTTTCCCCCTGAGACAGCAAGAATTGGGTTTTATTGCTTGCAAACACACATCTTGCAATTACACTAATATTTTAATGGGCATTTGGAGTAAAAAAAAAAATGTGTGTTGGGGTCCTCAAGACCACCTCCAAATTCCATGATTTGCTAGGAGGAAACAGGATTCAACATGCAGCTGTATGTTTGGTTATGATTTATTACAGAGAAAAGATACAGAACAAAATCAGTAAAATCAGCAAAGAAAAAAGGCACATGGGGCGTAGTCTAGAGGAAACCAAGACCAAGCTTCCAAGAGTTCTCTCTCACACAGGACGCACTTAATTCCCTCAACAATGAGCTGTAACAACACATGCCAAAAGTTGTTTACCAGGGGAGCTCATTAGAGACTGAACAGAGATTTAATGGGGGTTGGTTACAAAGATTACCCTCTGTCTGGTGACATGTACTCCAGAAGGAAAGCAGACGGCTACGGTAAACCATACTGTCTACACAAACAGTTTAGGCACAGTGAACCACTCTTATCAGTGAGGGTGGTGAGAACCTTCCTGAAATCCAGGAAGCTCCCAGATGCCACCCATGTAAGCAGGCATTTCAAAGGAGAGCAGTCAGGTCTGCTATGTTAATCCTGGGTTCGCCAAAATGGTCATTTGGGTTTTCGGCTAACAGCTTATAGAAGAACCCAAACTAACTTTCTGGCCAACCCAATAACTCTTCTGCATAACACATACTCTTTCTGACATATTGAATTGGAAAGCTAATTTATTACAGCCACTCTTCAATCCATCCACTTATTTTTGAAGTAATATCATTTAAGTATATTTCATATTAACTTTTATGAGCTTACAAGTTTTTTAAAAGTCAAATACCAAAACCAGGGCTTCCCTGGTGGTACCGTGTATAAGAATCCACCTGCCAAGGCAGGGGACACCAGTTTGATCCCAGGTCCAGGAAGACTCTCCATGCGTGGAGCAACTAAAGCCCATGCATCACAATTACTCTAGGGCCCACGCTCTAGAGCCCTCGAGCCACAACCATTGAGCCCACGTGCCACAACTACTGAAGGCCGTGTGCCCAGGGCCTGTGCACCACAAGAAGGGAAGCCTCCACTCGCCACAACTAGAGCAAGTCCATGTGCAGCAATAAAGACCCAAGGCAATCAAAAATAAATAAACAAGTTAGTTAAAAATAAAATAAAACCAGAGATCACTGCTTCAGCCCAACTCCTTCTCTCCCAATCCACAACCAACAATTGCAAACTCTTTAGTAGCTTCTTCCAGTATTTAACTTCCATTTCTAAATAACACACTTTTACTATCAGTTCTTGAGTTTTCAACTTTATAGTTATACTTCAAATACAGATAATGAGGATTTAACTTATATCTTCTACCACTCACCTCATAGTCTCAAAAAAGTTTTATCATAATTTTTAGTTAAATCTCTATTGTTTTTCATTATGATGATTGTATAAATGCTTGTAAATGGGCCATATGGGCCCAATTGAAATTATGTCTTTCTCACATGGGTTGTCTTTCCTAGAATTAATAATTGCCTATTTAAAAATTTTAATTTTCTTTATTAATGTTGTTTAGTCACTAAGTCTTGTCCAACTCTTTTGCAATCCTATGGACTGTAGCCCACCAGGCTCCTGTCCATGGGATTTCCCATGTAAGAATACTGGAGTGGGTTGCCTTTTCTCTAAACTCTTTCTCAGTACTGAAAGCCTCCTCTTATATGGTCAAATATATCTGGTAAATTACCATTCCAATCATTTCTGGAGTTCTCCAACTGCAATGGTTGCACTCCAAGCCTGCCAAACAACTTCCCTTTCATCCTAATTGGGGATTTTACATCATGGATGGCTTCCCAGGTGGTGAAGAACCTGCCAGTGGGGAAGAACCTGCCTACCAGTGCAGGAGACTTGAGAGATGGGTTCAATCCCTCAGTCAGAAAGATTCCCTGGAGAAGGAAATGGCAACCCACTCCAGTTTCCTTGACTGGAGAATCCCATGGCCTGAGGGGCCTGGTGGGCTACAGTCCACAGGGTCATACAGAGTTGGACACGACTGATGTGACTTAGCACACAGCATACACATTTCATGGATACCATGATTTTTACTTGATTTTTTTCCCCTCCATCAAATGTCATCCAGTTGCTTCCTGAGAAAGAATAGATAAATGAGACCCTGCAAATCTGAAAATGTCTTTATACTATTCCCACACTTGATAGACATTTTGGCAAGGTATAGACTTCTATACAGGAAAACAATGTTCTTTCATCATTTGAAGGGATTATTCTGATGCCTTCTAACCTGGTATCCTTGGACTCATAATATTTTCTAGGTGACCTGCTTTTTCTCTCTGAAAGCTTTTAGGGTCCTTTATTTTTCTATCACTAGTGTTGTTAAGATCTTTTTGCATTCATTGTACCAGGGTACTGGGGGAAGTTGTTCATTCTGGAAACTCAAGACCTTCATTTCTGGGAAAATCAATCATTTCCTTTCTAGAATTACTATAAATGGGATGTTGTGTGTCCTGAATTCATCCTCAAATTCTCTTTTCTCTTCTCTTTACTTTTCTATTTTCCTTCTATTCTTTGAGACTTCAACTTCACCTTCCAAATCTTCCACTGTATCTTTGAAAATTTTTCAGTTTATTTTAAATTTTCAAGGTTTTTTTTTTTTTGGACAGCATCTTTTCAGTCTCCCTTCTTCCCTTCCCCACTGTCTCTAAATATGATCATGCTCCCATTTCATGGCTGTTACTCCTTGAGGTTGAGATTTTTGTTTGTTAAGATTTGATTTTCTGTTTCCCCTCTGTTCCTTGATTTTGGGCTATGACGCTAATGAGATTTTCCTCATATAACTGTTGTTTATTGACTGTCTACTCAACTTTGAGTGAAGTAATAAAAAAGTTGTTTAAAACTGTGTGTTGGGGGAAGGGAGGGAGTATTTTCGTACCTGGTAGGCTTCAGTACAAGGCAAAAGGTGGCAAGTTTTATTTTTTTTAAATGGGACTGTTCCTCCATAAAGGACAGAAATGGTATGGACCTAACAGAAGCACAAGATATTAAGAAGAGGTGGCAAGAATACACAGAAGAACTCTACAAAAAACATCTTCACAACCTAGATAATCACAATGGTGTGATCACTCACCTAGAGCCAGCCATTCTGGAATGTGAAGTCAAGTGGGCCTTAGAAAGCATCACTATAAACAAAGCTAGTAGAGGTGATGGAATCCCAGTTGAGCTATTTCAAATCCTGAAAGATGATGCTGTGAAAGTGCTACACTCAATATGCCAGCAAATTTGGAAAACTCAGCAGTGGCCACAGGACTGGAAAAGGTCAGTTTTCATTCCAATCCCAAAGAAAGGCAATGCCAAAGAATGCTCAAACTACTGCACAATTGCACTCATCTCACATGCAAGTAAAGTAATGCTCAGAATTCTCCAAGCCAGGCTTCAGCAATACATGAACCGTGAACTTCCTGATGTTCAAGCTGGTTTTAGAAAAGGCAGAGGAACCAGAGATCAAATTGCCAA